>OVBX01007858.1:0-10453 GCA_900406325.1 Erucastrum elatum
TCTTGATCTCGTCGTACGCCATCCTCAGCGCCTCGAGCTGCATCGTCTGGTTTCCACCGCAATGGCTAGCGATGAAGAGTAATCGCATGATCTTCGTTCGTCCCTTGTACAGCGAAGCGTAGGCTTCGATGTCGAGAGGTTCGCCGCTTATGATAGGTCTCCGATTAGATGTTTCTTCGCTTCCTCCTCCGTTGGTGCACATCTCCATCATCGGTCCGCTTGATTCTTCGTCTCGCTCCATCGATTCGTCGGGGGAGAGTTAGGGTTTTTTTTTTACTTGCTGATTTTTTTGTTCTCCGCTCAAAAGGTTTTTGAGTTTCTCTCTTCTGAATCTTACGGAGGGGCGATTTGTAATTTATGTACTAGTAGATAAATATACGTCGGTCCGGTTTAGGCCCATCTCAATATAACTGTTGGGCTTGAAATATCTTTCTTTTTCACTGGATTGTGTTTTATTACTCTGTCCAAAAATATATACTTTGGATTATTTTTATAAATACTGTCCAATTTGTTTCCAGTACTGGTTAGTGATAAATTAACCTTATTATATAACGAATCATATTACAATAAAATAGGAAAATATATGTTTAGTTTATATGTTTAAAATTTTCAATTGCAATTTCATTTGTTGTTAGAATGTTGGATTTATATGTAAAAATATTTTAAAAGTTTTCTTTGTTTAAAGATCCCATAAAATCAATAATGTTTATTTAAGATCATATCATTCCTAATAAATCTTATTTTATAAAAATCACTTCTCCATGTTTTTCTTTTTTGTAAAGCTTATGTGAATCATGTGCTACATTGTAGACAGTTTCTTATGAATTCAAGTGTTTTCATCTTTAATAGTTTGTCGACCTCAGCTTTTTACTAATAAGATAGGGTTTATAGTGAAAAAAATAGACCCTCTCGAATAAAGAATGCCCTGGAATAAGATAATGATTAAATAGTATGTTGACCAATGACTCAGGATAACAAAAGTGGTTGTAACTCGAACCAAAAATGAATATGACTACAACAAATGTATGAATTAACAATTAGCAAGCTGTGAAATGAATATCACTACCTTTTAAAGTAGTAGTACGTCTTGAACACATGATACTAGATGTTGTTTGATTCGGCTTTAAGTTACAAACTTAACCACACCTCAGAGTTTGTAAAGGAGGTGTCTACTCCAACTTCCCGCCATGATGCTGACAGATTGTTTTTCTTGAAAAAGTCAAAGGCTAAAGGGATCCATACTACTTGTAATAGTTACCTGAGGAGGGGGTTAAAAATTAGTAAAGGAGACAATCAAAGAAGAATAAGACAAACTAGTTATTAATAAGTATAATGTCGGAAGATCATCAGTGGTGAGGCAATGTAGGTTGAATGCAGATGGATGGTAACCCTCGTTTCAGCGCCAATTCCCATCAAACTAATCCTAAATCAAGCAAACGAACCGCGGAAGAAATCGAATAGTGGAAGGAGGGAGGACAAACAAGTTCATATTCAGCAGCGAGAATATTGCTAGATTAACCGACAATTTTTAATTACTTTACTATCTTTTGTAATATTTATTCCTTTTTTTGGCGTGTGTGTGAGATAATTTCCTCTCTCTTTATTAATAAGGAAACCAAAAAAAAACACATGTAAATCGAGAAAAGGAGAATTTGCGATCTGAATTCCTAATCCAGACAAAACCAACGCCGCCGGTTACAGGTTCACTTCTTCCATATTAAATTCATTCCAAAGTTTCAACCCTCCATTGATTTCTTAACACGCTCTCTTTATTTGAGATTCTGCTCTGCTATTAGAAAAAATATTCAATCTTCTGGTATGAGTACATTGTATGGCTTAGGGTATTGTTATTTTTAAGTCTTTGGTGTGGCTGATCCCAGTTAGTTGTTGTTGTTAATTTTTTTTGATCTCAGGGCTACCCCATGGATGCCAAAAGATTCAAATTAAGAAGCTGCTGCTCGAGAGATTCAATCAGCTCTCTCCCTGACGAGGTGCTAAGCAACATCTTATCCTTACTCCCCACGACAAAACAAGCCGCTTCAACATCAATTCTCTCCAAACGATGGAGACATCTCTTCACACTGGTGAACAATCTCTATTTCGACGATTCCGAAAAACACAGCGAAACAACAACAACCTACGTGTTTCCCGAGAGTTTCAAGAACTTCGTGGATACAACACTCTCGCAAACCACCCACCCGATCAACAAACTCTCTCTTCAATGCCACGTCGGCAAAGACGAAGACGATCCCCAAAAGGCTTGCGTGAGCCGCTGGATAACCAACGTCGCCACCCGCGGCCCTCGGGATATCGATTTGAGGATAAAAGACAAAGGCGTGCACTACCTCCCTCCCCGTCTCTTCGCAACCGAGACGCTCGTGAAGCTGACGATAGGAACACGTCTCTACCTCGGAACCATCCCTCCCAGCGTCTTTCTCCCCTCTCTCAAGACTCTCTTCATCGACACCGTTTTCTTCGAGTACGGAGACCTCTCCTGCGTGCTCCTCGCCGGCTGCCCTGCTCTCGAGGAGCTGACGGTCCACCACCATAACTTCTCCGCCACGCCTCACACCATCGCGAGCCCGACCGTGGAGAGACTGTCCGTTCACTATGATTCGCCCATCGATGTCGATGGCTGTAGCTTTATGTCGTTCGACATGCCTAAGCTCCTCTATCTCGAGTACTCCCATTGTGCTTTGAGTGAGTATCGACAGATTAGTCTTGAGTCACTTGTCGAGGCTAAGCTTGATCTTTACCCGGAAAGAAAGGCCGGTAAGAGGCCTGATGTTACGGATCTCATTACGGGGATGCGGAATGTGGACGTCCTTCATCTCTCTCCTGTCTCCGCTGATGTAAGTTTGTGAGATTCTTTTTTTTTCTTTTTCTGAAGACATTCTTCTTATTAAAACATGTGGTGTTTTGTTTTGTTTGTTATTATGTTTTGCAGGTGATTTATTGTTACTGTTCGGGTGGGTTACCTATTTTCAACAATCTTGTTAATCTATCTATGGGGATCACGAGTAAGCGAGGCTGCAAGTTGCTGGCATGTCTACTTAAGCAGGCTCCGAAGCTCGAGACTCTAATCATCCAGGTGAAGATTCAATTTGAGAAATTTATGTAACTTTGTTGGTTTGGTTATTTTACATACAAGTAACACCTTCTTCTTCGTGGTTTCAGGATCTGAGTGGTTACACTCGCTCTGTTTCCATGCCACTGAACAAAGTGAAGATGTTGCATATTCTTGATTATCATGGAACTGCGCTCGAGTTGAAGTCTTTTCTGCTGCCATTCGATTATCTTGCAATGGTTCAAGTGGATGTTGCAGAAGCTGTAGAAGATAATGTCATAACACTGCAAACCAAAAGGAGGGATCTAATGATGCTTCTTGGAGCCTCGCTTCCATCCGAGTGCCAGTTCAAAGTCGCATAAGCTTAAAATGTTGTATCCAGCTTAACATATGAAATCTGACTTCCATAATCTGAACAATTTTTTTTTTCATTATGTAAAATGTCATTGTGAATAATACCCCTGATCTATGCCAAAATAGAATTTACAAATTGTTTTTCTAATCACGAATAGTTTTTTATATGTACAATTTAAAAGATTGGAACACGAGACATACACATTCATATAAACTTTCTTCTCTTAGATACTCTCCTTAGTAATAGAGGATTCAACTGGAGCCTTAAACAGATGCTTGATCTTTAAGACTTGATCAATGATAAGATATACAAAGTTACGAACAATCCTCAAATGTATTTTATTAAAAGAGCACACAACACAAGAGTACACGTATAAATAGGCTTGAGCAGTGACAAACTCTGCCATCATATATTATTTATGCACAGATACGTGGATTACAAACAAAGTGATAAAGCGAGATGTTTTGCACGTATATTTGCTTGGTGGTTGATTAAATTTTCATGGCTGTCCATAGCAGTGGCAGTGTACCTCTGCACCTTCAGCTTCACATACCCCGTCACAGTGGAGAGCTCCAAACTTTGATAGACAACAGGCTTCACAATTGGTTTCAGTACATGGTGATGGCACATCGCACTCACCTAAGAGTGTATGACATGCATTGCTCTTCGGGATTCCTACATTTAGATGTAGCCATCATGTTCAACATACACATGCATGATTAGTATTCCATCGATATATTTCAAAACAATATGTTGAATCACTCTTTTGTTTATAAGTTGATAAACCTAAATAACATGGCATATATGTTATATTAACATTTCAAAACTAGTAGTTTATGAATTGTTATTACTATTATATGATAATTTTGCAAAAAAATATATCAAATCAAGCCTTTAATAATTACCATTGGAAACAACGAAGAGGACAAGTAAAACGGTTGTGGTCAAGCATGCTAAGTTGGATATCTTTGCCATTTCTTCTCTTGCTATCTCTTTCTTTTTTTCTTTCGCTTTAAGCTTTGATTGTCTATTGTGGAAACTGGATTGAAATTTGCAGTCTATTTATAGTGAAATTTTGTTATCTTTGTAATTATTAATTCATTTATTTTATTTGTGTTGTTGTTTATAATGTCGCCACAATGTTCAACGATTTGCTTTAAATATTTAGGTCAATGGATGCTAAAAATTTCCATGTTATTGTGATTCATCATCATTCATATTATTTTATATGAATAGAACGTTAAGCTTATACTATTTGAGAATGGAATAGAAATATGTTTCAGTTTAAAATTTAAAAAAACTTAATACAGTTTTCTTATAAGAGAAAATTTATGCTACCCAAATTTGAATCTGAAATTTTCATTTTGGAGGAAAACAGTTACGGAATGGCTCAGACATCTTGGCTACTTAATTATGTTATCGAAGGTGCATGAAAAATCAGAATGATATCAAGATCTCTAGATTTGAGTACTCTCGGACTCATTCATTACTTACTTGAAAACAACTGTGAATTTAGAATCCGATGTTCTTATCTTGTTGTATCAATCTATTTTTGGTTTCTCACCAGGGTATTTTAACTCTTTCAATTGGTTTTTTGATCGTTCATGACCTTTTTTGGATCGTTCATGACTTTAATAATAAACATTCAGATGCTAAAAATAAAATAAAAGCAGCATGCTATCCATTGGGATATGATCATTGGAAAAATTAAAATGTAATACTAAAAACAAAGCAAAGGTTATGTCGACATTGTGATCATTGATCAACGCCTTGCATTACCATTGTTTATTCTTCTATTCATTGCAACCCCAAGATTCCATTTATATAAGAACCAAAATAAAATAAAAGTACTTACTGGTGCACATTTATACATCATAGTTGACATTAATGTTTTTTTTTGTAAAAGAGCTTTCATTAAAATTAAAACAAAATACAAGATATGATTTGTTAGATTATATAGTTTGAGAAAATTTGATACATATTGTAAACAGAGAAAGAGCTAATACGTGAGAAAACTTAGTACAGCTTGAAAGTTTAGCTACGGAAGTTTAACTATTAATAAAAAAATTGCTTTCATGGGTTTTCATGAAAATTTATGGAATATATGGAATATTTTCATTAAAATTTCATGAATGCATGTTTTTACATTCATAGTTAAATTGTGTACAAACCCTTTACCAGAATATGAAATATTGTATACAGCTTTTTTCATTTTGTATTTATTAGTCATCTCTCCTTTGTTACTACTAACACTGGTTAGTGTTTAACAGTGTTGATTGGGAATTAACAAACGCATCAGAAGATTGTTGTATTAGATTAGATGTAATATATAGTATTCATCTCAACTTTGCAAGTCATGTCATGGCCAACTATCATCGTGTGCCTTTTCTTTGCAAGTTTTGACGTTGTGAAATTTATTTATATATGTGATTAGAACCTCCATCACCGCATGATTGAATGTTGATAGAAAACTTAATGCGTCTTGTAATGTATCGTCGACATCTCCACAGACAAACATACAAAAATCTGCTTCAGATAAATGTTGATTTACATAAAGAACAAAAAAATGCAAATTTCCAAAACAAGTTTCGTTTATAGGTTGCTAAAAAAACAAGTCGACAAAATAAAATGCTATGAAAAAGAAAAAAAATTTCTCTAGTTTTCATAATACTGTATTTTTTTGTAAAAGAAAAAAGTTATTGGCATTTTTCTTAGAACAAATAAAAAAACGAGAATGAAACCCTCTAATTCGTTGCGAAGGTCCCAAAAGGATGCAAGGTCAGATTGTCGTGCGGTATATAATGGAATGATGCGGTAACCCTAAAAATCCCTCTCGCATATTGCTGCCGTCGCTGCTCTCATTTGCCTGTGTCTTGAGATTCTTGCGAAGATGGTTAGTTCCCGCTCTTCTTGCTTCATCTCTCAATTCCATTTCCTAAGTTTGTTTCGTTATAGATATATGAATCTCTTTGCGAAATCTTGAGTCTTATGATTCTCCGTTGCGTATATTCTGATTTGATCTCGAGTCTTATGATTCACCATAGCTCAAAACTATTCGAGAGTATGATTCTTAGGTTTTAGATAACGTCTTGTTAATGGAAACTAGCTGATTAAGAGTGTTAGTCCTATCTTTTAATTGAACTGAGTTAAGTTAGTGATGTTTTGTAATGGAATGCAATGTCTCTGATATGAAACAGGTTCTCCAAAACGATATCGATCTGCTTAACCCACCAGCAGAGCTTGAGAAGAGGAAACACAAGCTCAAGCGTCTTGTTCAATCTCCCAACTCATTCTTCATGGTACTGATTTTGAAAACCTTTTCTCCTATTTTTGAACCGTTGAGAAACAACTAATGTTTAGAGTTATAGCTTTTACTGAATTTCGATTTTCTTCTGAACCGGCCTAAACTAGTGTTTGAAGATGTAATCCTGCTTTGTGCCTCTTACTGTCTTTTAATATTGTTGTTAAACCTTTTAATTGCAGGATGTGAAATGCCAAGGATGTTTCAACATGTAAGAATCTCACTACAGTTCCATTCAATCTTAGTTATCTGTTTACATTACATCGATAGTAAAACTTATTGAGTCTCTGTAATGGTATTTGCAGCACAACTGTTTTCAGTCATTCGCAGACCGTTGTGGTTTGTGGAAACTGCCAGACAGTTCTGTGCCAGCCTACAGGAGGAAAGGCTAGGCTCACGGAGGGATGCTCTTTCAGGAAAAAGTGAAGAGATTGGTTTGAAGCTTGAAGCAGTCATCAAATCAATCAAGGCCGGTTTCTTTTTTGTTCTATGATATTATGAACCTTTGTTATCTGTTTTAAAATGCAACTCGGTTGGAGTTTTAGAGGAAGAAACCTTTGTTAATGTTTGGATTTTAAGGTTATTACTATTCTGAAGGTTCTTTGCTTGGAGGATGGCACTTTGATCACAGTGAAACTATTTAAGATAAAATAATTTAAGAACATAAACGTGTAGGGTTTATGAGAAAATCTTGTGGTTGTATGTTGAATCAGTAATATGTTCTTTAAATACTTGTAAGAAACACTAGTTAGTTTCCAAAAACTCTTTTCACTGAATCACCTGATAATAACACTAGCACTGAGTTCTTTAGTATCATTTCGTTCAAGTTCTCTTCAAGAAATATAATTTCGTTCAGGGAATTGTCAAAAAAGAGATTTAACCAAATCTGGTAATTGAGAACGATTAGATTGGTAAGTTTATTGTTGACAGTGGGATTAGTCCCCATTTCTTTCAAGTTCTCTAGTCGATATATTTTGTTTATTGTCAAAAAGTTTTTTAACTAAATATGGTTTCATACTTTCTTCTAAACATATCGTTTCACCTAAAATTTTCATCTTCACAAACAAAAATCGTGAAAAAGAAGAACGACGAGACTTATAAAAATATAATTGTTGACAGTGGGATTTGAACCCACGCCCTTTCGGACCAGAACCTTAATCTGGCGCCTTAGACCAACTCGGCCATATCAACATTGTTGTTATCAATGAAGCCATAAATTACATTAACCATCTACGCCCAAACTTTTAAGTTGAGCATGTATTTGTTTTTCCCCTTGCCAGTTTTTACATTAACCCACATGGTTTGTGAGGTGAAGTAAAATCTCAATCTTGTTTATAAAAGAGATGCTTCATTAACGTTGAGAATTTATCGAAATGGTAGGCCTTTTTTCAAATAATGCTTCTAATGAAGAGTAGTACATTATGATGATATTTTCTCCCATCAGCTTTTTACATTTTAAGCTTTGAGCATCCTTAGATAACCATCAATGATCGACAGTGCAGAGGAACGATAGCCTGATCCAAAGAGGTTGTAATGGTTCAAGTAGTGATAGAGCAAATACAGATCCCTCCTCTTCTCAAATCCATCTTGTTTTGGCATCACCTTGAACAAGTCAAAACAAACAAACACAACTACGTCACTACTATAAACAACGAACCATCAATCAAAATGGTTAAAGTTATGTGTGTGTGGAACCTTGAAGTAAGCATTGTAGAATGATTCTCCAAACCCTGCGCACCAAGACATCCCAAACTCCGCCTCATTATGCCCATCTGTAAGATGAATAAGATCAAAAAGGTGCTTGCCAACATAGTAACTATATCAAAAAGCTATGAAAAAAAAAAAGCTTATGTACAGTAACAGGCAGGATCAAGAATAACAGGTTCGCTGTTCTTGTCGTATGCTATATTCCCGCTCCAGAGATCACCATGTAACAAGCAAGGTTCTATGACAACATTCTCAAAGAGAGATGCCATGTTCTGTATCAGTGTCTGACCTGTTCACACATTCCTTCAAAATGTTACTAATACTGATCCCTTCTCGTAAGTTAATAATAACAACAGAGGAAGTCAGAAACCTTTCTCGTATATTGCCGAGTCACCGTAACGATCCCTAGCTAACTTTAGCTGGTAACCAAGCCTCTTCTCACCATAGAACTCAATCCAATCCGATGACCAGGTGTTTATCTGTGGGGTACTAAAACATGTGCACACACACACTTAAGTTTGTGACATTGACATAAACTCAAAACTCAGGGAAAAGATTCCACACCTTCCAATAGTGTTGTCAACATCAAAACCAAACCCTTTTGAGGACTTCCCTGCTTTATGCATCTCAGCTAGCTTCCTTCCTAGCTCAGCCTGGTGACTAAAGGAACCATGAACCCATGAAACTCAAAACATTGGCTCATTAGTTAGTAGATCATCATTTTATCAATCACCTGGCTGCCTCTTGATCCAAACTCTACAAACTCCATGATGATATAAGATCCACCTGTTGGCAATGCTCCAACCTGTTTTAACACAAAAACTTGTGTTACTATCTCCTCACCCAAAAAAAAAAAGAAAAGAAGTTATCACTTACTTTGTGTGGTTTGGGGACACGGATGGATCTGGTTTCATACATAGCCTCAAGACCAAGAGCCTCTCCTTCAAACATCTCTGGCCCAATACTCCTAAAACCATTCTTACATTAAACTTCTGAATTGTATATAATCTAAGAAATACATTGTCTTTTTTTTTGTTACCTGTTGGTTTTAACGAAGAAAGAAGCAGAATCAGTCTGATAATGAGTAGCAAGATTGATGCAGCCACCACCAACAGAAGTAATCTTTGTGATCTGACTCGCTTTGCCTTCTGTTAGTATCCATTCTCGAATTGGATCATCACTCATTGCAGCCACTACCACCAAGTTGATATTCAAATAACAACAACACTGTTACTGATCAGTCATCAACAAGTATATTACAGAGAATATAACTTTGACCAACACGCAACATATGGTAAAGACCACTCACTAGTAAGATTTTTGGAACGAGATGAATTTCGAAGAAGAAGATTTGGCCGAGCAGAGAAGCAGATACCAAGAGAAGCCACCACCGCCGCCATTTTTCTTCTCCGGCTTTGATTTAGTTCATGTGGCCGTTATTTACCGACAGGAGCTTATTAAACAACTGTTTGGACACAAGTCTCATCCTGTCTTGGAAAGTAATGTCTTCTTAAAAGGCTTCTTAAAAGTAATTATCGAAGATAGGCCCGGCCCATCTAACTTTCTCGATACGGGTGCCACGTCTGGGGGGATACGATGTAGAATACGGTAGGAAGGATGGACGCTAATCGGCTATCCATTCCACTTTATCCGGATTAATATTTCTATTATTTGATTCTTTTATTTAATAACTACTTCATTTTATCAACTTGAGGAATGTATATGATCTTTTTTTGTCAGAAAGGAATGTATAATGATCATAATGTGACAAATTGGTAAGAAAGGATGGAACATAATAATGGAAAAAAATCCTTTTCTCTCTCTCTCTTAACTTCTCTCTAAACTCTCGCTCTCCTCTTTTCGCGTTTGCCTCCGGCGAGTCTGTGTCCTTCTCCGGCGCCGGAGGGCTTCTCTCTCCCCTTTTTCCTCGTCTTCCTCTTTGCCCTTCTCTCACCCTGTGGTTGTTGGACCCGAATATGACCCTCAGGTGACGTCACGATAAAATGTAAGCTGCCAAGTGTGC
>OVBX01007861.1:0-10450 GCA_900406325.1 Erucastrum elatum
TCACGACCACGTTTGGGTTTAAAGTTGGGTTTTGTGGGCTATGGTATGGACTTCTGGCTGCGCAGATTACATGTTTGGTTTTGATGCTTTGTACGTTGTTTCGTACGGACTGGACTCACCAGGTGAAACGAGCGGAGGAACTTACCTCATCTGCCACCGACAGAAGTCATTCGGAAGACGAAACCATCCATATTGAAGTCGAAGATGGTGATGATGTTGGTAGCAATGATCTGGAGATTGGTTTATTACAATAACACAACTAACTTGTCTAGAATTCGGTCGATAGTGTTTACGGATTGTTAATTAGTACAGTACTCCTTCGGTCTCGGAAAAATTCATATTTTAGGAAAAAATATTGTTTCAAAAAGATATATTTTTTTTACCTTTCAATATATTGGTTAATGAAAATTTATAATTTTTTAAAAAAATAATGATGTTTGTTGAATTTTATATTAGTTAAAAATAATGGGTGTAACTGGTAGCAAGATTTGGAATTTGTGGAATTAAAAATTGTGGAATGCTAACAATGGAATACCATAAAAAAAATAAAATTCATTTCATTCATTCATGATCAAATTTGTTATGCAATGATTTTCTTTGTATTTTATTTATTTATTTTTGGAATTGGTGGAATGAGTATTCCATTTCATTCCTTGCAAATGGTGAAAACAATTATGGAATTCATGGAATAAGCCATTCCACATCATTTCATTCCAAAAATTAATAATCCAGTTGCACACAATGAATATTGTTATTCACAACAACAATGCATTTATAATCAAAATTTAATATGTTTTTAATATATGCGAAAAGTCCAAAATATATATATTTTTCAAACTGAGGGAGTATATAGGATTTTCTTTTTTCTCAAATACCCAAGATAGATTTGCATCCGAATTTTTACAACCAATATTTTTATAAAAGAGTCATAAGACTATGTCCAATGTATTTCCCTATGTTTCTCTAAAATAGGAAAACTCTATATTAAAGATGGATTTGTCTCCAATGTATTCTTCTTTTTTTCTTCTATTTTTTTATATTCCTTTTCAATTTTACAAATAATACATTTTATTTGTGAAAGTTAAAATTATGATATTATTTAAACTAAATATTTATTGACAACTATTATGTAAAAAGAATATTATTATTTATATGAAACGTATTTTTCATAAAAAAATATTTATTTTGGTTATAATTATTAGATTAAAAAGTTGAAGGACTATTATTTTTTTATAGTAGAGGAATATTATTTCTTCTTCTAGGTGTAAATGTGAAAATAACAATATCTATTTTAAAGAAATAAATAGAGTGAATTGTAGTAAATTTTCCTCTATTACAATATTTAAAATCACTACAAAAAAAAGATTGTAATACATCACTTAAATTGAATCACAAAGATTAATGATACTGATTTGAATTATTTATTAACAAATGATTCAAAATATGTGTGTTTAACATCAATTATAACAAACGATGATGTTATTAATTTAATTGGCATCGCTTCAGTGCAACTGGCACAAATCATATTAGTTTACATCACTTTTTAGAAAATGATAGAAAATATAAGTTTGCATCAATTAAATGATCGATATAATCACTAATTTGGAATAACATCGCTTTTAAAACTGATACAATAGTAACATCATTTCAATAAATGTTGCAAATTTTGACATCAAAAGTAAAATGATACAAACATAATTTTAGTTAAAGTATAATATGTGTGCGTAATTCATTTGTGTCGATTGAATATATTTGATGTTGAAAATTTTATTTCTTATAAATTTAAATTCAAAATATTATCGATTGAATTTATATAAAAAAATCCATATGTTACTCTTATAAAGAAAACTTACATTGCTTTGATCAATAATTTATAAATAATTTGAATTCAATTAGTAATTTAGATTAATTGGTATTTTGAACATATATTTTTTTGTAAGTGGATATATATATATATATATATATATATATATATATATATATATATATATATATNATATATATATATACATATTGTTAAATTTTAGTAGTTAATTTTATATTTACATTGTTAGTTTGTTTTGTAAATAAAATTGTAAGGAACTTAAACGTGTTTGTTACAAAAAAAATATATATCATATATCTCCTCCTATTTTACCTCATCCACTAGATCACGATCCTTTTCAACTGAATAAAATCAACGATTCTTCACTTCTTTTTTTTGACAAAGTTTTTATCTTCCGCACACAACTCTCTAACAAATGTCTTTTTTTTTTGTCGAGAAAACTCTCTAAGAAATGTTTTCAACACAGTTTGATATGGTTTTGAATTGAATCTGCATATCTAAATATGATACTCTGAAACTTTCATGAAGACTGCTGTTGTTTACGTCAATAGTACATCACTGGTTCAGGTTAGTCGACAGTAAGAGTCTCGTGCTAAACCTTTTTTATGATTGATTCTGTATACAAAACTTTCTTTTTCTTATATGAATCATGATGATGTTAATTTTATTTTTGCAGAAGCAGTTATTATTAGTTTTAAAACACCACCGCCAAAAAGCCGTAGATGCAGAGAATAAGAAGAAATATCTTGACTGAAGAACTCTTATGGCAAGATGAACAGAAGAGAAGAAATCTTATGGCGAATGTCTGTTTTACAATTTTTTTTTCTATTTGAATTCATTTTTTTTCCCTATCTTATAGTTTTTTTTATCATTTTAATTGTAACATCAAGGGAGATAAAATAAAAAATTATCAATATTTTTTTATTTCTTTATTTATTGATACGATTTTATTTACTAATCTAAATTATTATCATTTAATAATTCAAATTTAAAATAGTAATTAATAAACTGTAAATGATAAAATTAATCAAATCACGTAAAAATTAATAATTTAATTATTAAAATTGGTATAAATAATTAAGATCAATTATTTTAACTGATTCAAATACCAACATCGTTTTCTAAAATTGATATAAATATTAGTATCAATTTTGTAAGTGATGTATATTGACGTCACTTATTATAGTTGATGCAAATAATCTATATTTTTACATCAATTATTAATAGAATGATGTTAATTATTTGCATCACCACTTTCAGAGTCATTTATATAAATGATGCAAACTTATTTTACATCATTTATAAGTAATGCAAAAATAGAAAATAAATGATGCTAAACAATTGTTTTTTTGTAGTGAATAAGAAATAGCAATTGGTTGGAGATACTCTAAATACCGCTTAAATGGTAGAGCTTAGTTTTACTAACATGTCGTAAACTAGTATAATGGCTATTTTATTATCATTTGTAGATTCATAAGTTATATAGAGTACTTCCAAAGGAGATTCTAGTGTTGGAATCATAGAAGTATATGTATGTATATAGTATATACATACATATATATATACTTTTAAGACTCCAACACTAAAATTCCCATTGGTGATGCTCATTGTAAGTTGAATGTTTCGGGATTTATCCAAATGCCTTTAAAGTATGCATGCAATAAGCCTGATTCGTCCCAACCCATTTGGTATTTAGACCGGTGATTACACATGAAAATAGGTATCTGGACCGTTATTTTTTTCTCTTTTTTTTTTTACACGGAGTATACATATTGCTGACTACTACTTTGCATAGGATTGTTTTCATTATAAAGCATTTCCAACTCAACTTGAATTGAATTTCTCAGCAACACAAAATTAATACATAATATTTTGACCCTCAAAAAATTAATACATAATATAACTAAATTATTTAATTTTAGTACTTTTAAGAAGATCTTTAAATAGGACAAGCATATCCATATTTAGAAAAGACAAATACATATACTATTTTAAATATTATTTCACTTTTATGTGATTTTTTTTAAAGTTCACTTCAGATTAAACTGAATCCAAATATACACGGATCATTTTGTTTGGGTCAGATAGGATCAATGTTGAGTTAAAAATTCGACTAAATATCGATTAGTATAAATAAATTGTCAGAATTTCTAGGCCCATGACGTCCCGATGTAAATTAAAATTGATAACGATGTTTCATGAAATATATTGATCTACATCTTTTCTTTGGGTCATATGTATTTACACCCATATTCTTTTAGCTCACACGTCTTGTGCCCACATATACTATTTTGCATGTGGCATCTGCAGTTTAGGTGCCTAATTCTCAAGCTTTCAAAGTAAAACGCATAAATTTTATCGCCCTTTAGGCACCGACATATATGAAATAGTGAATACGATTTTTTCTTTTATTTAATTGCAAAAATGATTTTTTCTTTTTTTTTTGGTGCAAATGTTAAAATTTATACCAAGCTTTTACGTTTTTTTTTTGTTACAAGAAGATGCGGTTACGGAAACCACTTATTACAAGACAAGAAAATAAACAACAGAAGTAGATAAGATTATAGATGAATGATTTTTTATTCTTAAGATGATTTTTTCTTCTTAAGTAAAAGAAATGCAAATGTTAAGACAATAACCACTTATTGCAAATGTTAAAATGATTTTTTCTTCTTAAGTAGATAAGATTATAGATAAATGAAACGACATTAACTTACTTTGGCGTATTCTATTTGGCTATGGATAGCCACATAAAGAACATTTAACATCTACTAATTAAGTAAAAATATAGTACTACTACTAAAGATAAAAAATAAAAATTTACTAGTTTAAAATAGCCAAACGGAAAGCTTCGTTCTTACAAAAATAGGATAAATGAAATGGTGTGGTTTATTAGTCAAAAAACTTTCAAATTTGTATGTGAATATCTTATATAAATGTCGACAGAGTAGAATCATTACCCTACGGTAGGATGGTAGATGAGAAAAAGTTAAAACGATTAAATTTCTTGACATATATTGAATGAGAGTCGATATAAGTAAAAATAGCAAAATATGCCATCCCTATTTGAAGAAATTACATTCTCTAGTTTGATATCCTAGAAAGCCAGTAAAAAAAGAGTAAAATTACTATCGTAAAATAAAAACGTGTGTATTATTGAATAATTTATCCTAATATGAATTATTTGAATTTTGTAATCTCTTTAAATCTTTTTGAGATAAATAATTATAAGAATCAGAATGTTACAAATTTTTCTTTTTTTCGTAAAACATGATAAATTAATAATTTGCTCCAGTTATCTGGGGCATTGTACTTTTTTCACTGTATTTTTTTTTCTTATTAAGAAAGACACATACTACGTTTTAATTTATCAATTTATAGATCCTTGCAAAAGAAAAATCTAAATTATTAAAATCAATTTACAAATCCTTGCAAAAGTAAAATCTAAATCATTAAAATCAATTTATAAAAGTAAAATCTAAGCCACTAAAATCTAGTGAAATGTACAAGTAAAAGTACCTAGTTTTACCAGAATAAGACTAGAAAATGGTATTATTGGGGGGAGAGGGGAAATCAAAGTGACTATGGCCTTGAAAAGCGAAGCAACCGAGTCACCGACAGTCAGCCCATGTGTTCTGCATTCAATTTTGTTATATGTATCAGTCGGTTTTTTTCACATAATGACGAACCATCTACATACATTCTATGGTATGGGATGACGGGACAAACCTATATCTTCTCTTGTATGTTATCCTCACGGAGAAAATTTTATGGAAAAAGGAAACAACATATAAATATGATATTAATTATTAATTCGAACCAAATTAATTTTATACTGGGAAATAATTATATATTGGCAACACGTTGTGTTAACTTTAGATCTGGAGGTTTCATATAAAAGAAAAATCTCCAATTCATGTTTAAGTATTTATACCATTTGATTTTCGTTCGTCAAAAACCGCTCTGATAATTTCTCTTGCCTCGTAAATTTTTAGATCGTAACACTATAATCGCACAGAACATATACAGTAAGCTATTGAAGTATGTGTTTGACATATTTTTAGCTACTTATTTGATCATCCACCAATTGCTTTTGAATCGATAGCTTTCAAAGTATAACATCGGCAGATCTTACAACTTAGTTGGAGTTTGTTTGAGAAAGACAATGTGAAAGATGAGAGACTAAAGCTCATATGTGTTCTTTCTTGTTTTGTATATTGAGAGTGAAACATTTTATGTACTCAAGCACATATATATGTATAGTCTTTTTGGAGTAAAATGTAAACTGAGAGAGATGTAGAGAGAGAGCACTGCTGGTAATCAACGTACGTCATGCATAATGATTCTAATTATATAAATAGATTGAACGTGATGCTAAGATAAGAATATATATATATTAAAGGTGGACAGAGATCTTAAGATAAAGAACGAGATTTGAATAACCTTTCTGAAGTTTTATTTCATGAGAAAACTTAACTTTACAATGAGAACCTAAGCTTTCTATTTATACAAGAAATGGAAAACCCTAGAAGACTCTTAGCTGTAGTGACAGGTCACTCGTTCTCATCCAAAAGAGTATCAAATCTGTTTCGCAGCGGAAGGATGTTAGCTGTGCTTTCCGTACTTCCAACTTGTCTTCTTCCTCTGTTTTGTTTTGCAGGGTTGATGACCGTTGAAGCTTGTTTGGGCTGGGCCATCATCATGTTCACTTCTGGCCTGTTGGGCTTAACACCCCCGCGCAAACTCGAGGTGGGTGGAAACTCAACACCAAGTTTGTGTCTCAAGTGATCGAAGCTCTGCTGAGGAAGAGACTTCGTGAACACATCTGCAATCTGTTGTCTGGCTGGAATGTGCTTGACAATTAGAGACCCATCAGCTACCTTCTCTCTGGCAAAATGATAATGGGTAGCAAAATGTTTTGATTTGCGGTGAAGAACCGGATTTGCAGTGAGTTGAACAGCCGATAAGTTGTCACAGTACACCTCTGCTGCATCGTGTAGCTTCACACCAATGTTTTGTAACATACCACTGATCCAAGACAGCTCAGCAGCAGTGTCTGATAGCGTTCGATATTCTGCTTCTGTCGATGATCGAGACACAGAATCATGTTTCTTTGCTGACCAAGAGATCAAGTTGGAACCCAAGAAGGTACAGAAGCCGCCTGTAGAACGTCTTGTATCTTGACAGCCGGCCCAGTCGGAGTCACAATAAGCTCGAAGTCTGGTGTCAGTGTCAGAAGCTAGTGACAAACCCATGTTTATGGTTCCTTTTAGATATCGTAGAATCCGTTTGAGAAGGTTGAAATCAGATACCGTTGGCTCATGCATTTTCTGGTATACGAGGTTCACTGCGAACTGAATGTCTGGACGTGTCAGGGTCAAGTATTGCAGTTTACCTGCCAAGCTTCTGAAGTACTTGGGGTTCGAGAACACCACATCCTGATGGGGTACTCTGTCCAGTTGAAGAGGCAGCGGAGTAGACATTGGCGCACAGTCAAGCATGCCTGCAGCTTGCAACAAATCAGTTGCATATTTTTCTTGATTCATGAACATTCCAGTGGCAGTGAAGTGAACTTGAATTCCGAGAAAGTAACTCAGGGAGCCCATGTCCTTCATCCTGAACTGAGTCTTTAGGGCTTTAAGTAGATGTTGAATCAATGTCGGGTTATTTCCTGTAAGCACCATGTCATCAACGTAGAGTAGTAGAAAGATGACATCTTTGCCTTTCTGATACACAAACAGAGACGGATCTTTGACATTGAAGGCAAAACCAAACTCAAGAAGGTAGGAGCTAAACTTATCAAACCAGGCGCGTGGAGCCTGTTTTAAACCGTAGATAGCCTTGTGGAGCAAACAGACATACTCAGGGTGAGCTTTATCTTCAAACCCCGGAGGCTGCTTCATGTAGACCCGCTCTGTTAAATCGCCATGGAGGAAGGCATTTTTAACATCCACTGTCTTATATCCCACCGATTCACAACTGCAAAATGTAGAATCATCCTTACTGTTGCCGTTCTGACCACCGGGCTGTAGGTTTCTAGAAAATCCACTCCTTCAGTTTGTTCATTTCCTCTTGCAACCACACGTGATCTCAACTTATCCAAGGTTCCATCAGCATGAAGCTTGACTTTATGGACCCATCCAGAACCAATTGGTTTGACTCCTGGTGGTAAGGGAACAAGACTCCAAGTCTGTGTTTCGTGACAAGTTGTTATTTCTTCACCCATAGAGCTAGTCCACCCTGGATGACTCAACGCCTCTGCAATGGTTCGAGGTGGTTGAGGAAGACCTTTGACAGTGAACAAAGCATACCTTGGGTTCGGTTTCATCACACCAGCTTTGCCTCTAGTTGTCATCTTATGCACGTTATTAGGGGGTGGAGCAGGAACTGCAACGTTTTGTTCTCCTTGCTGGTCATCATCATCAGAGCTCGGTGTATCAGAAGATGAAGAGGATAAGGGTACTTGTACTGGAGATCCAACCGGAGCTGATAATCCAGAGGAGGGAACTGTAATAGTATGACCGATATCCTCTGCAGGAGGAGCTTCCTCTGTAGCAGTATGATCAATCGAAGACATTGATTGTCGTTGCCAAGCAGAACCGAGAGGAGACGTCGCAGCAGGGAGTAGATGTTTGTATTGATCTGTGTATGGAAGACGAGTCTCATCAAAAAGAACATGTCGACTGATGTACACACGACCCGTCGGAGGATGAAAACACCGATATCCCTTGTATTTCTCATTGTAACCAACAAACACACATGACAAGGATTTTGGATCAAATTTGTTTGTTGCATACGGTCGAAGATAAGGGTAGCAGGCGCATCCAAACACACGCAGAGCTGTGTACACTGGTGTTGTTCCATTGAGGAGTTCAAACGGACTCAACATCTTGTCATTGACTGATGAAGGTAGGAGGTTACCGAGGAAGGAGGCAGTGTAAAATGCTTCGACCCAGAGCTTGTGAGGGAGATGACTTTGGTAGAGCATGGAGAGACCAAGTTTTGTGATATATCTGTGACGACGCTCAGCAATTCCGTTCTGCTCCGGAGTGTGGGGACAGGACACGATGTGTTTAATTCCAGAAGCAGCGAAATGAGATGTTAGAGCTTTATTAACAAACTCTCCACCACCATCGGATTGAAAAATGGCAATCTTTTGTTTGTACTGATTTTCGACTTGAAGTTGAAAGACTTTGAAGGTCAAAAACACATCAGACTTTGATTTAAGTGGATAAAACCAACAAAACCTTGAGTAATTGTCAATGAACACAACATAAAATCGAAAGCCCTGAACTGAAACAACAGGAGCAGGACCCCAAACATCACAGTGTATTCTCTTAAGGACTCTACTTGATCTTGAAACAGAGCTAAAGAAGGGGAGTTTGCACGTCTTGCCCACTTGACATGCTTCACAGAGTTGCTGAGACAGCTTATTGAAAGAAATGGCCTTTATTGTTGATAGATGCTTGAGCACTTGATCATTCGGATGTCCTAGCCTTAGATGCCACACTCTATCACTTGCCAATTGTTGTCTTGACGAGTAGAAAGCTCTAAACTGAGAAATATCCAGACGATACAAGCCTTTGGTTTTGATTCCCTGACTGAGCACTCTGCTGGTTCGCTTGTCCTTAACACAGACAGTAGTTGCATCAAACGTAAACTCACATGGGTAGTCATCAGTCAATTTAGACACAGAAAGTAATGATTTTGTAATCTCTGGACACACAAGCACATCAAGGAGAGGGATTTTACCTTGTCCAGAGGACAGAGAAGCAGAGCCAACATGGGTTATGGGGAGGAAGTCACCGTTCCCTATCATCACCTGATCACCACCATCATATTCATGAGCTGAGTCGAGATGATGAACAGAACTTGTCACATGATGAGACGATCCGCTATCTGGGTACCATTCAGCTCCTGATGACCTTTGATTGGCTGTAGTGGTGAGGACATTGGCTTGAGGAGGAGGATCATTGACTGCAAAGTGTTCATCGAAACGTCGGTAGCACTTATACGCTGGATGTCCATACTCTCCGCAGATTTGGCACGTAGGTCGTTGGTTGTCGGAACCACCAGAGTTGCGATTTGGAGCTTGTCCAAACTGTTGGGGAAAGCCGCGACTCTGCGTGGAGTAACCACGTCCTCTGTAACCACCACGGTTTTGACCTCTTCCTCGTCCTGAGTATCCTCCTCGGTTAGCATAGAACGCTTGATGTGGTGTGACTTCAGGAAGCTGTTCATAAGACTTGAGCTTATCATCAAAGCCAGTAAGCTTATGAACCACATCATCAAAGCAAGGACCGGGGAAAGTATCCATCGAATGCTCAATCACCGTACAAACAGACTCATACTCCTTGCCTAGACCGTTAAGAACACCATAGATCTTTTCTTGCTCAGTGAGGGGAGCTCCAATGGAGTCAAGTTGATCACAAAGGGACTTGATTTCAGAAAGATAAGCCGCCATCGTCTTGGTACCTTTCAGTGTTGTCTGAACTCGCCGCTGTAGGTCGAGTCTTCTCGTCGCAGAGACTCGGTTGTACTTCTTTGCCAGAGCGAGCCAAACATCTTGAGACGTGTGAAGCCCATAAACAGACTTGAGTGCGTCTTCAGAGAGAGTTCCGTAGA
>OVBX01007862.1:0-10450 GCA_900406325.1 Erucastrum elatum
ATATATTACAAATATATTCATTATAAATAAATATATTATATATTATATACTATTTTTAATAATAAATTTAAATATCATGTTCATACTGCTCTACCAATCAATTTTTTAAGTAGTTTAACAAAAGCATACAGTTTCTGCAGCATACTGCTTTTATACCATACTGCTGCTGCTTTCTCATATGCTTTGTCAATCAAAGACCTAATTATTAATAGACAAATGCATTTCCTTTTGTTGTAGATATTGTTTATATCTTCCATAAAACATACAATTAATTAGTACAGTATTCTAAAGTCATAATTTAAAACTGTAAGGAGTTATAAGAAGAAAAAAATGTTATGTCAGTTTATCACTGATTTACTTTTTGCTAGACTTTATTTTACTAGACTTGAACATGCAAATACTACACAATCTAAATCTGGCTGACAGGAAAAATGCGTTGAGAAATCAGACGGTACAATGTTATTTTAATTTTAAAACATATCAAATAAGAAGCATCTGGTGAAATATTTCAAACATAGTTCTTAATAGTATTGATAAAAGATTTATTTTGCCAACGTTTAGATATGATTAATTCCGTTAGTTTAAAGGTATAATACTAGCAGAAAAGCAAGGTTTGAACCAGAAAATTAAACAATTCTAGTATAAGTCATGAAGATGTACACATTTCTTTGCCAATGATGAAGAGCAGACCACCTAATAATAGAGAGAGGGACAGACTCATTCAAACTCGATTTATATTAGTCTCCCTTTGAGCCTAACCTAACTATAAACATTTTTTAAAAAACCACGTACATGTTAAACAAATGGATAATTATAAACATGATCAATTCAAATGAAGTAAAAAGATAATCAAAAACATGTTAAAAATAAATAAGGATCAGAAATAAGCAGAATAATCAAACTTTTTTAGCTGTCTTGATTTTTGATTTGATTTTTTTTATTGCATTGTATCTCTATAACTTTTTATTCCATTTTCCAATTTATTTTGATCTACTTAACGATTTTATATCTTTGTTTCATTTGTCTTCTAATTGTTTTGGCTTTTAGATGGTTGTGGCAAAGAGATTTTGGTTTCAGCTCCTTGTTTTTGTAATTATAATAGAGGTGTAGATTTTAGAGGTCTCGTCTATGATTTGGTTAGCCGAATGGTGTAAGATATGTTTGGGGTTGGCGTATTCGATGTTGATTGTTATTTCATATAGTGGTTGTTCCGGAGACGTTTTTTCACTTTGATTTATTTTTGCTTGATGCTCTTTGTTTAAAATATCTCACACGAGAATTTGCAAGAAAATTAAATAATATTCCCTCCGTATCATTTTAGTTGTCGTTTTAGATTTTGACATACATATTAATAAAACATTTAATTTTGTATATTTACTAGATAAAAACATTATTACCAATACACCTAATCAGATTTCAACAAATAGAAAAATATATTAAAACAAAAAATCAATAAATTTTGAATTGAAATCATAAAATGCCATTTATTTTGAAACAAAATTTTTGCTCTAAAACGACAATTAATTTGAAAGAGATGAAGTATATAAAAGGTTTGCGTAATCTTTTATACCGTCAACTGATTTTAAGTTGAAAACTTAAAAAACTTGTTAGTGTATTAGAGTGTATTACAAACTTGTTATCCATTAATCTGATCTGAAAAATGGTCAATCATCTCATTAACTGATTTTGGTGATCCGTAAAAGTTAAACCTCATACTATTATTTCGAAGGAAGATATTACAGAGAAAATCACATATTAAAAGTATGTATGATGTTTTGATCATTTTACTTAGTTTTAAGTTGGAAATTCAAAAAAAAAAAAATTGTCACTGTTCAATATGATATTGATTGAGTTTCAAAAAGAAATTGTTTTGGATGCATGAATAAGTTTTTTTTTTTTTTGAATGAATAAGTATCTTGATTTCGTTATCTGTCTCGGTTTTGAAGAAGGTTGTGGTTTCATATCCNCAAGCCGAACGAATACAATATTCTTTTAAAAACAAAATTAAAGCAATTAGTCAAACAACGAAAATAAACAAATAAAAATAAAAAAAATAAAAGGTGCCGAATCCAATATTTCCTTTAATTTAGCACTTATCTTCCCTTGTTTCTTCGAAGTTTCGTCTCTGTTCGTCAAAAGATTTTATCTCAGAGGTCTTCTCGGGAAAGAAGAAACCAACCTCTTGATATAAGATCCAAGAGAGAGAGAGAGATCTAAACTGTTTCGTCTCCGATGGGAACGCTTCAGTCATTCCGAAGAGCTTACGGAGCCCTAAAAGACACCACTAAAGTCGGCCTCGTCCGAGTCAATAGCGATTACGCCGTATATTCACTCCTCCTTCTACACACTGATCCAATTTCTTTTTCTTTAGATCAAATCTCATTCGAGTTTTCTTAATTGTCTCTGCAGGATATAGAGGTTGCCATAGTCAAAGCCACTAACCATGTCGAGTGTCCTCCCAAAGATCGGCATCTCAAGAGTATGTGATTCATTCCTTTTTCATTTAATTATTTTTATTTTATTTTTCTCAGATCTGATTTTCTCTTTACTGTTACTAGAGATCTTCATTGCCACATCAGCAACTAGGCCTCGAGCAGATGTTGCTTACTGCATTCACACTCTCTCTCGCCGTGTGCACAAAACCAGAAACTGGACGGTACTCATCTCATCGTTTTGAGTATATGATTATTGTTAATCAGATCGGTTACTGTTTATCGGATCGATGATGGTTCTTTTTAATTCACAGCTTTGTTTAGGTTTCTGAGATCTTTAGCTCTAACTCGTGACCAATTTAATAGGAATATGAATGTGTAGGAAAAGAATGAATAGAAACAAAATAAAAGGAATGAAAATGAAAATTATTGTTACTTTTGTTCTGTATCAATTTTGATAAGGAATATTTTTATTCTATAGTTCTTTAAAATTTAAGGAATGTCAAGGAATCAAACGCAGTAAAAGTGTAATTTGAATTACTCGATTGTTTCTCTGGTTCACACAGGTTGCGTTAAAAGCATTGCTTGTTCTACACCGGCTCGTAAGAGAAGGCGATCCTACATTTAGAGAAGAGTTATTGAACTTTTCGAGAAAAGGACGCTTCCTGCAGCTCTCTAATTTCAAGGATGACTCATCCACAGCGGGTGAGTTGTTACTGTTACCACCTACATTCATGGGCCGCCTCCTAATGTGTTTTAGAAGCAAATGAGGTTCTTTTAAATGTTTCTGCAGAGAGTTTGCTTTGCTGACTAGATATTTTGCTTTCTTCTGCCTCTCGCAGCATGGGATTGTTCGGTCTGGGTACGCGCTTATGCTTTATTTCTTGAGGAACGGCTTCAATGCTTCAGAGTTTTGAAATATGATATTGAGGCTGAACGTCTTCCTAAAGTTTCCCCGGGGCAGGAGAAGGTATCGTTCTTTTTTGCGCATATTTGGTTTTTGTGGCCTCGTGTACTTTGTTTCCTCTCTTAAGGTATTTTATTTTTGGAAATTTGATTGGCAGGGGTATAGCAAAACAAGAGATTTAGATGGTGAACAACTCTTGGAACAGTTGCCTGCTTTACAGCAGCTTCTGCATCGGCTCATGGGTTGTAAGGTGATCTTAATTTCATTTCTAGAGTCAGTTCTCTATGTTTCTTTTATTGTGAAACTGTGTTGGAGCAGCTTTATTTGACGAATGAACTGATTTTACCCTTTTATGTTTTTTTTTACAGCCAGAAGGTGCTGCAAAGCAGAATCATATCATACAGTATGCACTCGCTTTGGTATGTTAAACTAAGCCCGGGCACATAACTCACATGTTTACATTATCTTACTCTTTAGTTCCGTGTCAAGTTATTTAATTTTCTATCCGGAAAGAACAGATTGAGTTAAGAAACGAGATCTTTTGAAATTTATATTTGCAGGTGTTGAAGGAGAGTTTTAAAGTGTATTGTGCTATCAATGAAGGTATTATCAATCTAGTAGAAAAGGTAGGCCGCCCAATTATTTCTTTTCCCTCAGAAGTTACTTGCCCTCTTCGTGTGTTCTTTGCTTTTTCCCTGTCTCATATATGCATGTATTGCAGTTCTTTGAAATGCCAAGACATGATGCCGTCAAGGCCCTTGATATATACAAGCGCGCGGGTTTGCAGGTAACTTTGTTGAGTTTTTTTTCTCTGTTGGATCCATTAGATTTCACTTAACGAGGGTCTGTCTATCTTTGCAGGCCGGCAACCTTTCTCATTTCTACGAAGTATGCAAAGGATTAGAACTTGCTAGGAATTTCCAGTTTCCTGTTTTAAGAGAGGTATCAGATATTAACTTATTTGTTACATTTTAGGGCAGGGACAATATTATTACGATATAAGATTTAACTGTGGTTTTGTTTTCTCAAGCCTCCACAATCTTTTCTTGCAACTATGGAGGAGTATATGAGAGACGCACCTCAAATGGTTGACGTCTCAGATGGGCCACTGGTATATGTTCTCATATATATGGTCCTACTGAAACTATTTTCTTTCTTTTGTAACTTATTTTCTAAAAACTCCGTCTACATACAGCTTCTGACGTATAGACCGGATGACGAGCTTTCTGGTGAACCTTCGCATGAAGAACATGAACCATCATTGCCTTCAGATAGTACAGTTATTCCCTCTGAGGAGACCCAGCCTCCTGCTTCAGCAGAAACTCCACAGAATTTAATTGATACAGATGATCTACTGGTGAAGTCTCATTTCCAGATGATCTATATTTTTGTTTTTTTGATGTCCTTGTCATTATCCCGTCTCTGATTCTCTCCGTGTTACTCAGGGTCTGAACAGCGATGCACCTGATCCATTAGAAATCCTGGATCAAAATGCGCTTGCTTTGGCCTTAGTTTCTACTGATGGTCAGCTTCTTAAACTACACAATGGAACGCTAAAGTTCATCTTTTGTTATCTTTCGCATTTCTGATTCCGTTTCTGTTTCTGTTTCCAGTCGAGTCTTCAATCTTTGATTTTAGTCAAGCAAGTGACTCGGATCCGTCAGGATGGGAGCTTGCCTTGGTTACAACACCTAGCAATGATATATCCGCAGCCACAGAGAGGAAATTGGTAAGATATAATATTCTTATGTTAACATGCATCACTAGTTGCCATTATCATGTTTAGGTCTGGTATATTGAATTTGTGGCTTCTTAGTTATAATCTTTTTTTTTTGTCTTCTGCAACAAATGCTAGGCGGGTGGCTTAGACTCGCTCACCCTGAACAGCCTATATGATGATGTAGCTTACAGAGGAGCCCAGCAGCCTACTTTCGGGCCGCCAGCTCTCAATCCGTTTGAGGTTCAAGACCCGTTTGCATATTCCAACAGCGTTTCGCCCCCTTCAGCCGAAAGCAACCCATTCGGTCCCTACCAGCCAGCAGCCTATCAGCAGCAACAACAGCAAGAGCTTCAGGTTGCACCAGGCGCTGCAAATCCTTTTGGTGATTTTGAAGAATTTCCAGCAGTTGCGGTTTCAGAACCGCAAAATACCACCGGTTTTGGACAATTTCCAGTAGTCAACAATGCTTCACCGCCACAAATGACCACCGGTTTTGATGAATTCCCAGTAGCCAATGTTTCACAACCACAAATGACCACCGGTTTGGGGCAATTTCAAGTAGCCAATGTTTCACAGCCACAAACGACCACCGGTTCAGAACCACAAATGATCACCGGTTTTGGGGAATCTCCAGTAGCCGCGGTTTCAGAACCACAAAAGACAACCGGTTTTGGGGAACTTCCAGTAGTCAATGTGTCAGAACCGCAAATAACCAGCGGTTTTGGGGAATTTCCAGTATTTTCTGTTTCAGAACCACAAATGACCACCGGTTTTGGTGAATTTCCAGTAGCCACGGCTTCAGAACCGCAGATGATGACATCCGGTTTTGAGGATTTTCCAGCATTCGCGGTTTCAGAACCGCACAAGACATCCGGTTTCGGGGATTTCCCAGTAGCCACAGTTTCAGGACCTCAGATGATGACATCCGGTTTTGAGGAATTTCCAGCATTCGCTGTATCGCAACCGCAAAAGACATCCGGTTTTGGGGAATTTCCGGTAGTCCCAGTTTCAGAAGAGCAGAAGAACTCCGGTTTTGGGGAATTCTCGGTAATCACGGCTTCAGAGCCGCAGAAGACCACTGGTTTTGGGGAATATCCAGCTAACGCAGCAGGTGGAGGTGGTCATCAGCAATATAACAGCAGCAATCCTTTTGGTGGGTTGTAATCGCAGCTTTGGTAAAAATGCTTCGTTTGTCACAAGTTTGTTGAGTTATGGAAATCTTGTAAAGAACGACTCCGAGTGACCACATAATTCATAATTGTAAAACTGTTATCTCTTTGGTTGATGAGCAAAGAAATAAGGTATTTTGTTATGCATTTAAACAGTAGAATCCCTCCCTAGTTCGCAAGCTTTGCTTTGTTTTGAATGCGATTTACAAAACGCCTGCGTCTTGGTATGACTTCGTTAGTCTCTCATTCATTTGTAGTTTTCTGTAACAGAATCAAGTTTAACTGTGAACGAGACAAACAGCAAATTATTTGGCCAATCCTCAATTCTTTGTTTAAAAGCGTTTCAACCAAAAATTAGTATATTTCCTATGTTCACGTCAGTAATCCTGCTGGATAAACGTGTTATAAACTCACAGCCGATATGTACACTTACGTCATACGCTATAATACAATTAATCAAACTTGTTTTTGGTTTTGAATACAGTTAAACTTAGCTTTAATGCAACGCACAAACTCGGAGTTCCAACTGAGTAAACTCGATGAAAAGAGTCTCGAATACAAACAAAACATAGGCACACCGATCATAGTTTTATAGGAGAGTAGTTTATATACAAGTATTATTTATAACTTCATGTTTAGGCCTAGTGCTAGGCTCCATTATTATTGGCGTATGTGTTGACTATAGCAAGCGCATTACTCGTGAATCTCTTCACGTCGGCAACTCTCTCGCAAACGGCTGTCTTCGTCTCTCCTTCTTCCATCTCCTCCGTGATCCCATCAGTACACGTCTCCTCGTCCGTCAACGCGGCGCTCATCCACGTCTGCACGTTACTCATCTGAAACCTATACGTCGGAGCTCCGGGACGACGGTGGTTCATCTCCCGAAGCTGCCGGAGCGAGCCGCGCATCTGCTCCATGGCGTCTCCCACGTTTGAAACGCAGTCGTGGACGGCGGGTGAGGCAGCGGAACGTGAGAGTTTTGAGAGGTAAGCCGCTGTGTATTTTGCGCGGGAAATAGAAACGCCGACGGCGAGCCTAGCTAGCCTCGCCGGGTTATATTGTACGGCGGAGGCGTAGCCAGCTAACGACGTGAAGCACACGTCTGGGTAGAGCGTCGCGTTGCAGCTCGTACGGATGAAATCTAGGTCGTTAGTTGTTGTTGGTCCTCGAGGGAAACGGACGGCTGAGATTGTCCGGAAAATGCAGAGTAAGGTGGCTAAGTGAAGAAAGGCTGACGTATAAAGCTGCCTTGCCATCTTTTAAGACTTTTAAACTCGGTTAGTGTTTTAAGGTTTTGGGAGTTTACAAGAAATATTGGAGGGTTTATGTAGGCATTGAGGGATGGAGATACTTTGACATGTGTGCCCTTACGATGTTCATTATAATCCCATTATTTGCCACTAATCATTTTGTCTGGTGCATTTTATTCATGGTTGGTGTGTAAAAGAAGGCTTGATAGTTTCAACTCTTAGGGCATCGCTTGGGACTTTTGAGGGTTTTAAAATTTTTTTTTTTTTTTATTTTGTCCGATTATTTTTTAAAAAAAAAAAAATTAAAAAATGACCACTCACGGGCCGCCACACGTCAGTGGGGCCCGCAAACAGTACAACAAACGCAACACGGACACTTCTTAATTAACGACTTTCTGCCTCTGTCCCTGCAAAAAGTGGTCCCCCCTCCTCTTAGGACGTCATAAAAGACGTGCGCTGCAGATGCCCTTAGCCATACCTTTAAAGAAACCCCATACTTTAAGTTTTTCTTTAATAAAAATTATGGGTGTGCACGTGAGTGAGATTTTGGATGGACATAACCAGTTGCCACTCGACCACGATAAAATCTTACGGTGAGAATACGATGATGGGATTCACCAAATTACGGATGGAGTATGTGGAGATTCGCCTNCCTTTAAAGAAACCCCATACTTTAAGTTTTTCTTTAATAAATTATGGGTGTGCACGTGAGTGAGATTTTGGATGGACATAACCAGTTGCCACTCGACCACGATAAAATCGTACGGTGAGAATACGATGATGGGATTCACCAAATTACGGATGGAGTATGTGGAGATTCGCCTACCCGCAGTGTTTCTGCCCATATAAAAAGTTGTCCAAGAAGAAAATGTACGCACGCGTAATTATTAAACATTTCTAAACTTTTTTTCAGAATGCTCCAACTAGTGTGGGATTAAGATACAATCATATAGGAGATCAAACAATTGGGGAAAAATATTATTTACGTAGTAATTTCAAGAGACTATCATCGATTTGATAATAGAAACTAATATAGTACATATAAGCAGTTGGAATTATACACAAAATATATCGCTTTAAGTTAGTGCAAAATTTAGATTATATGTGTGTGTGTTTGTGTGTGAGTGCGAAAACATGTGATGCAACCACCATCGTTTTAGTAAATGATTCTCACCATGTTGCTTTGCTTTTCTTTTCTATGTGTTTAAGAAGTAGAGTCCACTTATAATGCCACTTCTGGAAAAAATGAGTGTGTATAGCATGTAGTGGGGAGGTAGCCGACATTACGTATTTATATTATTAAAACTGAAGTACTTTTGGTACTGTTTGAAAACAAAGATAGTACTTTAATTAAAAACTGTTTGGTAACTTCGATAATAGTATTACTTTCTATTATTTGCGGATTTAGTTATTGTATTTACAATAATTAAGTATTTCTTTTTTATAATTTTTTTTATTTACATATTCAACCACTGCATTTATAATCAATTTAAATTAATTGGTTACATTTCCAAATTTTATCTAATCCAATCGATATTCATATATTGATCATTATTAAATATTAATATTGTACGATTATTAACTAAATCGCATGAATTAAAAGGATATAATATTTTAATGAAATTAACTAAATCGTAAAATTACAAAACATAGAGATTTTTTTATTAAATCGACGGTTTAAAATTTTATATTAAACATAAAATAAATAAAACACCCGCACAGGAGTGCGGGTTAATATCTAGTAGTACATTATCAAAGATCTGATTGGTAGTATTATTTGAGGCAGGCTTACTTTCTGTGTGAGTATTCAATAAGATGATGCAAAAAAAGTTAAAAAGATAAAGAGATATTTTAAAGTCTGTGGTACACAATTTTAATGTTATACATCTTTCCAATATAGTGTCAATTGTTGGTCTTCAAGATAAATATATTATGTTGCTGACTTGAGTGTAACTTGTCCAACGACAGTTAAGCCCAGTTGGTATTTGAATGTTTAGTGTGTTTTTCGGTTTGGGCTGGGGCTCTTGTTGGCCTTTGGGCTTTTGTATTGTTCTGTTTTGGGTTTTGTTCCTTTATCTATTTAAAAATTGACAAAAAAAAAATTGTCCAACGACCATAAGAAGATTGTAATGTATCAGGGACAGGGAAGACTTTAGCCAATACTAGGCAGGAGTGTTGTTAACACAACAACAACAACACAGCTATTGCGTTTATTTATAACATGGAAACTAGATTCTGATCTGCCTTTGAAAAGACGGATATTTCTTTTGTTGTTTTTTCAATATAAAAATTGATATTTTTTTGTTTAATTATATAAATTGTGACATGATCAAATTTTAATTATGCGAGATTGTTATAGAGTGTACAGTATGACGAAATTTAAAATGCGTCACACAACCGTTTTATGTTTGTAAATAAGTTCGAAACTTGATCATGTCATAGTTTATATAATCATGCTTACAACAAACCTACTATTCAGCCTCAAAAAACTGAAAGACTCATTAATTAAAACCATAAAGTCGACATCATCATTTTAATAAATTGATGTATGAAAGCAAGTCTATCTAAATGTTGAAATATGCCCACAAAACCGAAAGATAATAATGTCATTAATGATTTTTTTAGTTTGTCATATCACTAAAGACATTTTTGAAAAATTTTAACATTTCATTAAGAAATTTTTTTAAAAAGTGCGGGTACTATATTTTTATCGTTTTATCTACAACTGGATCATAAGTATTTTGTTTTACTTAAAAAGTACGGATATATGAATTATTGATTATTTCTATAAATTAAACATAAGTCATACGATTTGATTATATATAATAAAAAATGAAGTATGAATTTTTTTATTTTACAACATCATACACAACCGTTTTATGTTTCTAACTAAGTTAAACAATTGTTGTATCTGAAATTTGTAATTGGATAAGGTTTTTTTTTTTTTTTTTTTTTTTTTTTTTTTTTTTTTT
>OVBX01007864.1:0-10450 GCA_900406325.1 Erucastrum elatum
GTTTGGTGGGGATCTGATGCTATATGATAGTTTTCGTGGGGAAATAGATCGTCGACCCATTAAATATTGATCAAAATTTGTATTTGTCAATTCACCCTCATTTTCTTGTGATTTATTGGACAACGAGAATTTAGGAGTTTTTTGGATTGATATATTTACGTTTAATCATCATCAATGTTATTAGTTAAATTTTAAAATAGTGGTTTTAGAAGGAATGATTTTACTATTTGAAGAGTTAATGAAATTATATTGACTTTTAATTGAACTTTTGAGTTAACAAATAGTTATAAGAATCTAACGTTACACATAAGTTAAGATTCTGTCCGCTTTTTGAATCATTTTTTTTCTTTTGCAGACAGGTGGTACAAAAGAGAAATGCAGAAACTTAATGTTCATTTTGACTTGAATAGACTTCGTCACTTGTAAACCAGCCAAAATCATCTATTTTTGGTCCAAACTCCACTAGGGCTTTTAAAACTATTTTTGAAGTCATCTTGCTCATCCTTCAACAGGACTGCAACAGGTATACTTATAAACGTGATCGCTGATCGGTCTATATATCGTATTAAATGTATTATATATATACGATATCGTTGTCTTCAAATCTAGACGAAGTTGAGTCAGCACCAGAGAAAAATAAAAAAGGATTATAGCTTTCTAAGTTCGAATCTTGTAATGATCGTAAAAGTGTGTGTTCGTATTGATGAATCATGTACAATATATATACAACGTAGTAACTCCTATATCACGTAGGATCATGTTTATCTATACAAGAGTTTGTATTTATCTCTAACATATCAAGTTTATCTCTATATCCCCCCTCAAGCTGGAGGAGAGATGTCTACTATCCCCAGCTTGGACAGAAGATAGTTAAACGTAGTGGATGGTAGTGACTTGGTGAGCAGGTCAGCTGGTTGTTCTTTAGTGGAGATGTGCTCAGTAGTGATAAGTTTCTCTTCAACAGCATCGCAGACTTGATGACAATCATTTTCAATGTGCTTAGTGCGTTCATGAAAGACCGGATTCTGAGCAATGTGTAGAGCCGATTTGCTGTCACAAAACAGTCGCATAGGAACTCGATGATAAATGCCAAAAGCAGAGAGCATACGCTTCATCCATTTAAGTTCGCGTAACGTATAAGCCATGCATCTATATTCAGCTTCTGCTGAAGAGGCGGAGACTGTATTTTGTTTCTTTGTTTTCCATGAGACTGGTGAGGAGCCAAGGAGAACAATATAGGAACTCAACGACCGGCGAGTGAGTGGACAAGCACTCCAGTCTGAGTCGCAATATGCCATAACTAGTAGATTTGAATCAGAACGAAGGAGGATACCTTGAGATGGACAACCTTTGAGATACCTGACAACTCGTAGAGCTGCATCCCAATGCTCCTTAAGTGGTAGTTTCATGAACTGCGAAAGAATGTGTACAGAGTAGCAGAGTTCCGGACGAGTAAACGTGAGGTAAATAAGGCGTCCTATGAGTCTGCGATAAGGCGCAGGATCAGCCAGTGGTGTGCCATGTGCAAGAGCGAGCTTATGATTGAGTTCCATCGGAGTTGCTGCAGGCTTACATCCAAGTAGCCCTGCATCAGTAATGATATCAAGAGCGTACTTTCGCTGAGATAGGAAGATTCCCTCAGCGTTTCGAGCAACTTCAATGCCAAGAAAGTATTTAAGTTTGCCCAAGTCCTTCATATGAAAGCACTCACAGAGATAGTTTTTAAATTTCTGTAGTGTAGAGATATCATTGCTTGCAATGAGAAAGTCGTCCACATACACTAGGATGTGAAGATGGGTCTTACCACGTATGTAAGAGAAGTGAGAATAGTCAGGTTTGCTTTGAGTGAAACCATAAGATTTCAGTGCGGTGCTAAGCTTGGAGAACCAACAGCGAGGAGAGTGTTTAAGTCCATATATTGATTTCCTGAGACGAGCTACTTTGGTGGGATCAGAACCTTGGAAGCCCTGAGGAAGCCGCATATAGACTTCTTCTTTCAAGTCACCATGAAGAAATGCGTTGTGAACATCCATCTGGTGAAGTTCCCACCTTTTAGCAGCTGCAACTTCCAAGAGAGTCCGTACAGTAGAGTGTTTAGCAACAGGAGCAAATGTGTCTTTGTAGTCAATGCCCTCTCTCTGTCGATTTCCACATGCGACAAGACGAGATTTGTTCCGGGCAGGTTTACCATTCGCATGATACTTGATCTTATAAAGCCACATACATTGGATTGCTTTCTTCCCGGGTGGTAGAGTGGTGACTTCCCACGTTCCATTCTCAACATGAGCATTATGCTCTTCCACCATAGAATCACGCCATACTTCAAGTTCTACGGCCTCCTTATAGCTCTTTGGTTCAACAGCCGTCGTAATTGCTGCAACAAAGGCCTTATGGCTAGGAGAGAACTTAGTGTCAGACACATAATCACCAATGGGATAGATGCATTTACCTGAGACCGTAGAGGCGCCCGGAAAGGAGTCGGAGTGAACAAGAGAGTGTGTATCATTTTCAACGGCGTTGACCACGTAGTTTTTGAGAAGAACAGAGGGTTGTCGCTGGCGATGACCTCGTCCAAGGAGCTGAGGAAGACCAGGGGAAGAGGGTTCAGGTTGTTCAGTAATTGCAGGTAAGGGAGGAGAAGTCGTGGTCGTGTCACTTCTAGCAACAGGAGTAGAGGGTAGCAGAGTGGTTTCAAAGATGGTAGAGGGTAGTACAGGTTCTTCAGTGTTGTGGGAAGTGGTAGTAGTGGATGGAGGAGGGATCGTAGGTAAAGGAGACGGTACAGTAGCTGGTGAAGTTTCAGTAGTAGGAATAATACTAGGACTAGGTAATAAGAAGTCATCCTCGATAGGTGCAGGTGTAGGTGTTGATTCTGTGACATGCTGCAGTGGTAATCCTGGAAATTGGTCTTCACAGAAGACGACGTCGCGGCTTGTGAAGAAGACATTGTCCTCGAGATCGTACACATTCCATGCTTTCTTACCATATGGATAGCCTACAAACAGGCATTTGCGACTTCTAGCTGCAAACTTATCCGAAGAGCGAGGACGTTATTGAGCATAGCAGAGGCAATCAAATACACGTAGAGTGTTATGCTTAGGAGGAGACCCGTGGAGGAGTTCGTATGGAGTAAGACCATTGAGAAGTTTAGTTGGTGTACGGTTTATGAGGTGAGCAGCAGTAAGTATGGCTTGTCCCCAAAAAGTAACAGGGAGCTTAGCTTGGAAGAGGCAAGATCGAGTGACATTGAGTATGTGTCGATGTTTTCTCTCAACTCGACCATTTTGTTGGGGAGTGTCCACAGAAGAGGTTTGATGCATGATTCCTTCTGTTCGAAAGTATGACTTCAATGCCATAAACTCTGTTCCATTATCTGTTCTGAAGGTTTTCACTTGTCGTCCAAATTGACGAACACTCATGGAGCAGAAGTTTTTAAGAATAAGAGCCACTTCAGATTTTTCAAGCATGAGGTAAATCCATACAGCTCTCGAGTAATCATCAACTATAGTGAGAAAGTAAACAGCACCACACGAAGCTGGTGTACGGTATGGTCTCCAAACATCACAGTGGACCAAATCAAAGGGTAAAGCAGCTTTATTAGGACTATCGTGAAAAACCTCACGTGTCTGTTTTGAAAGTAAACAAATGTCACAGGAATCTGAATGAGAAAAATCGACAGGTAAACTATCTAACACCGGAAGAGAAGACAAAGTATTGTAGGAGGGATGTCCGAGACGCCGATGCCAGAGTACTGAAGAAGAGGTTTTGTCCTTTCCAGTCCGATGAGATCGAGCAACCGTGACACCAGTGAAATAATACACACCCTCTCGTTCTTCACCGGCTCCAATCAGGGTCCTCGTGAAACGGTCCTGCAAAAAGCATAAGGTGTCTGTGAATACCGCAATACAGCCAGTTTGTTTAAGAAGTTTAGAGATAGAGATCAAAGTGCAATCAAAATCTGGAACGTATAGAACGTTAAGTAGAGAACACTGAGAGTTTAATGAAAGAGTTCCAGCTTTCGTCGACTTTGAAGTACGGCCATTGGGAAACTTCACCATCGATGGAGTTGTCTCATGTACATCACGCAGAAGTGAGAGATCTCCAGTCATGTGATGTGAAGCACCCGTATCAATAATGACATCAGTAATAGAAGGTTTACCAGACACACGTTCCGAGGAGAGTTGAGATTGCTGATTCTGGAGAAGATTGATCAATGCTGAGATTTTATCCGATGAAGTTACAGAGTTTGCAGAGAGTGTGTTTGGTGCAGGACGAGTTGAGGGAGAACGCCCACGTCCACGTCCACCAGGAGGGTTGTTGTGACCTCCACGGCCTCTCTGAGATGTAGTGGAGTTACGACTCTGTTCTTTGAACCAATCAGGGTATCCATGAAGTAAGAAGCATTCAGAAGCCTCGTGCCTTGTTCTATTACAGTGAGTACAGAACCTGTTGGGATCACGATTGCGGTTTGTAGGAGATGGAGATTCAACTTTAATAGAGAAACCGATGGCATCATGTTTCTGTTCTGTAGTGCGCATGGTAAGGAGGTGTTGTTCCGCCCTAATCACACGAGAGTAGACAATGTTGATGTCTGGTAGAGGATCTTCATCAATGATCTGAGATCGAATAGAGCTGAAGCGAGAATCGTCAAGGCCAAACAAGAACTTGTGGACCTTAGCATCTTCTCGTTCTTTGTCTATGTGAGATGAAGCATCGCAAGTGCAGATATGAGTCGGTTTGAAACTTTGAATTTCTTCCCATAACTTGGACAAGCGACCGTAGTAGGAGAGAACTGATTCACCGTTCTGTTTGCAGTTGGTGATTTCATTCTCAAGTAGATGTTTTCTCACACTATTCTTGACGGAGAAACGACTTTTGAGAGATTCCCATAGTTGTAGAGCGTCTGGTACGTAACTGACAGTTGAGCGAACCGGAGGATCGATGGAGGTGCGTATCCATCCAACTATCATCGAGTTGGACGCAACCCATCGAGTAAGATCAGGATTCGAGGAAGGTTTGGGTACTGAGCCATCAATGAACCCTATTTTCCTCTTAGCTTGTAGAGAGTTCCAAAATTCTGTTGCCCATTCAGCATAGTTTTCACCTTTGAGGATCACAGGTGTGATCAAAGCTCCAGGATTATCAGAAGGAGTTAGTATAGAGAATCCGGAGTTAGACCTCCAGTGGTAGAAGTAGAGATAATAGGAGAGTCACTGGTAGAAGTAAGAGAGGAAGAAGAGTCAGCCATGATTTAGAGATGATCAATGGCGGAAAAAAAAATTTAGGGTGCGGAAGCGAGAAGAATAGGTCAGAGATCATTGTGCTCTGATACCATGTAATGATCGTAAAAGTGTGTGTTCGTATTGATGAATCATGTACAATATATATACAACGTAGTGACTCCTATATCACGTAGGATCATGTTTATCTATACAAGAGTTTGTATTTATCTCTAACATATCAAGTTTATCTCTATAAATCTGATATCCAACCTAAGATCAAAGCCTTCCATAAGAAATGTCTTTGGTTACTCGTGAAACACTGTCTTTTGTATTCTATTTTCACAAAACTATTATTATTCATGAAGACTTGCACAGCACATCAATCAACTTGAACCAGAGATGGATAAATGTATGTTCAGTTGTAAAACAGAACTATCCGGAACATACCAAAGAAGCTCTTTCTTCCTTTTTGTTTTAATTTTTCTTCTTTTTTTCTGAACACAAGTCTATCAGAGATTGCAAGACAAGAGTGGTTAAAGAGAAGTATCCTACATGATCTTGCATCCTTACACTCATCAGCCATAAGAAAAAGAATAATAAAAGAGAGAGAGAGCAGAAGCTTTCAAGAGGTAATTCAGTACAGCAACAACCTCTTTTGTAAGCTCCAGATGGATCCTCAACGTTAATCGTTGTTCCTTGTCCTGGAAACACAGAGTTAGCACCCGCTGCTTCTTGAGCAGACAAAGCTTTCTTGCTAATGATCTTGTAAATCTCTGTCAACACGGTTTGACTTCGACCATCTTCCTCGGCCACCTAAATGTGTATGTATGTCACTATGTATCGAGACGTAACTCTTTCTTGAAATTTTATTTGATGAGTTGACTTTTTGAGCGATGAAAAGCTGACTTTTATGATCATTTAAAAACCATTGCTGGAGACAAGTTGTGGGCAGTATTAGTAATGGCCTAACTCATATCCGAAAGCTAGCTTAAGAGTGGAGGATTGTCCACACACTTCTTATATATTGCCCAAGGCTTATCAACATAAGCGACGTGAAACTCATCTAACAGGCAGCTCTATGCCCATTAGCGCTCTCAACCATTCACTCATTAGACATAAATTTAAACAAAAGCATTGTTCATGACTCATCGCACACCTAAGACTAAGATTATCTCTTGATATAAAACATCTTAAAGGAACAATGCACCGAATAGTCTCTACATTTTACTATTTAAATCTTAAGAAACGCAGATATACTGGCCCCAAAAAAGTAACTTCAGAATAACAAAACACAAACAGAGTAAAACTAGAACAAAACCCCATCAGATGAAGTAACATTTGACGTGAATTTTTACAACCAGAATCACCTATCAACACGATCTTGAACATGTAATCGTAATCATGTTGTACTCTGTGTGCGTCATTATTCCTCTTCTATCTCACCAAAAGAAAGAAACATCTTTATTGGAGAGAAGATTCCACATCGGAAATATGAAAGTGACATTAGTAATATATAAGGGACTTAGATGACTCTACTAATTGCCAATTGATTTTAAGTGGAAGTTTAAGAAACTTAACATGGTATCAGAATAGGTCCAATATCCTGACCCATTAATTAATCCGGCCCGGACAGTGGTCCGATCATCCCATTAACTGATGGCCCATAGAAGGCTCAGTTGTTCGAGATCTCTAGAAAATAAAGCATGATCTCGGAGGGGTATGATGGATTCTGCGAGATCAATGGTTAGACCCACCATTATCTCGAGGGAGAGAATTGGAGAGAAGATCCCACATCGAAAATATAAAAAAAAACATTAGTAATATTACCTTGTTCTAAAACGCGGGCGCGTCACCGGAAACTCGGACGCAAAATCGTTGATCGGTGGGTCACCGTGGCGAAATGGTGGTAGGCGGAGTAGTTAGGCGGTGAAGCGATTTTGTCCCAGATTAGCCGCGTAATTGAGTAAATCGGCGCTTAAATGTGTGAAGCGATTTACTTTAGTTTGTCTTTTTACTTATAAGTTTCCGAAGCCCATATTTTTTTTTCCCAGAAAACCTTACTTTGATCATTCTCAACCTGAAATCTACAACCCTGTTTGTGAATTCGAGTAAGTAATCTTCTATTTATGCAGAAATCAGTCGCAAGCCATAATAGAATTGGGGAAGAAGATGATTTTAATCACAACTTTGCCATTAATAAAAAATGAAAAAGAAAAATAATAAAAGACAATAAAAGACAATCAACACTCGAACACGTGAATTATATGAAAGCACCATGGCTCAGATTCCACTAAGCTACGACAATATATATGTCATGTCCAAATAACAACAGTATATATATTAGCATAGCCTATTTGTTGTTAACTATTTAGAATTTGTTAGTTTTGTTTGAACTTAAATTTTGTATTATGATCTAATAGACATCTTTTATATACTAAAGCACAAATCACTTTACCAATCAAAATTTGCCACATAATTCATATTTACAAAATATTTTTAAAAAATGCTTAAAGGAAAAAAAATAACAGAAACCGTAGAACAGTTTTCTTTTTAGAAAAAAAGTAGCATGACCCATAATTCTTTCTTTGTCCACGATCATTTTCTTTTCCATACGATAAAGTTCTTCAGGTTAACCCTTTCTAGAAACAGAAAAAAAAACAGTTCCTCAGGTTCAATAAGCAATTAAACAAACAGTAGAAAATTTTCCAATTGGATTATATGTTTGGTCGTAGGGGCAGGAACATGAAGTTTTGGAGATGGAAAAAACAGTGCTGACTTGGGAACGGTAATAAATTCTCTAAGAAAATTAATAAAGACATATATTAGCAACTACAGTTTATTTTATTTCAGTCTCTGCAATACAGCTTTATTTTGCAGATGTTTGATATATCAATCACATGCACTTATAAGAAGAAATTACTTTTAATTGTATGCATCACCGAGGCAATCAAAATTTGTCAATGATTTTATTGAAATATGTGTTTTGTAAGTAGATATACATGGCGTCAAGAAAAAAGGCAGGACGTTAGCTCTTTTTCTTCATCTCGGACGAGAAGAGGAAACAAGGACTCTCATGTCCGGTTGGTTTTCCTTAATTTTTAAAACTATAGATACAGTATATTGACTTTAACTATTTACAAAATAATGTTAATTTTTTATTGTTTTTGTGCAAGTGATATGTTTTCCCTGAATTTCTATCAAATAATTTTTGTTGGTTTTGGAAAAGAGAAATCAATCTTCTCCATTTGTATTTTGGGTCAGTATTGAAATGCTGCAAAATATAAGAAGAACTTTTTCAACTTTCATTAAGTTTATCACTAATAATCATCCAAATAATGAGCATTCATCTCTATTATATACCCAAGAAAAAATATATTTATATTCATATTCCCATGCGAAGCATGGGGTCAACACTAGTGTATTTATAAATCTATAATTTTAGTAAATATTATGTGTCTTTCATAAATATGTATAGTAAAAAAATTTGTATTATATGTATAAAATATGATGTTATACGTATAAAAGTACAAAAAGTTCCTCCCCTCGTACTCTCCGCGTACTCCCCGATTTTATTCCGCTTTTTTCAATAAATTTCTAGGCACGTGTGTGCCGCATGCGTAATGCCTAGCAAATTTTCGAACGAGGGTAATATATAAGGGACTTTGGCCAATCTACTAACTGACAATTAAACCAATTGGTTTTAAGTGGAAGACCAAGAAACTTAACTATCCATTGATATCAACAAGACAAACAAACCATCGATATCATCATAGAGAGACGACATATCAATCAAAATTAACCCGAGCCTGAGCTAATAAGAAACGAGACGAACATACCCCTTTTTACATTCCTGGGAAAAGGTTGCGGATTAATCGAGGAAAGCTTGTTTCACCCTCTTCAGATCTGCTTAAGGATGAAACCTCTTGAAGAAAACATTATTCTTTTACTGTTTATAATCGTCTTTGGGGTTCATATCAGAGGAGGATGTACGTGGAGCAATAGGGTGTCACTTGACACACCATTAATTTTAAAAATTAGTTTATAGTTATGTGTTTTTATAAGTTTGAACCCTCTTAAATTTGATAATTGACACTCCATTAACGAAAGCCCACTCCTTTGTGTTAACAAAATATTAAAAGTCCACTAAATTGTCTAACATAAATAATCAATATTTTTTTGGCACAAAATTAGAAAATAAAAAGCATGTTTAACTTGTTGATTAAAATAAGAAAAAAGAAAACAGGCTTAAATAAATAATTAGATCAAACGTAACTAAAGCCCAAAGACCCCAAACAAGTGTAAATTCTTGTTATATTTTATAAAAAAAAATTAATATTAATGATTGACACTATTTATTGACACCGGTTAAAAAAATTTCTGGATCCGCCACTAGTTCATATTAGACGTGTTTTCCTTTATTACATTATGAACTTTCGTATATTATAGAGTGAGTTGATACGATAAAACAAACGACGATGTATTAAAGCAAATGACAAGAGGGCTGCGGTGGGCCAGGCAGCAGTTTATCAGGTCAGAGTCGTCGGGCTGACTAAATGAAGAATAAGGTTGGATATTTTATCCGTTAAATCTGATTTAATTTTTTACTTGTTTTGATTGAATTCAAAAATTCTGAATATCTGTAAACTTTCAAAACAAATAAATACTAAAAATCAATATTCATAAAGTTAAAGCAAATCATACATATTTAAATTTTGAGAAGCGAATATCCATTTCAATTCATTTCAATCCGGTAATAAATAAATACATGTATATCTTGATTATATTTAAATTTGTAAGTCTGTAAAATTAAATAATTATTATTCTAACATATGATTTGATAAATTCTATTCACATTATTACTTATATAAAAGTATTACATAAAAAGAAAAGAAAAAATATGATAATTATATTTTTTTCTTAATTTTTGTGTTATTATAATTGTTCACTAAGTTTAAAAAAAAATTACAAATTATGTAGATTCACTATTTATTTTATATATTAAGAAAAATATATTTTACAAAACAAGTTTGTATCGAATATAAAATAATTTGTATTTATCAAAATAAATGAGATATTTGTAAGTATTCATAAATATTCACAAATTTCTATTTATTTTTCGAATATCTATTTTTCTGTGTATATGTAATTTTTCAAAACCAAACAAAAAAAATACAGTAAAATCTCTATAAATTAATAATGTTGGGACTTTGAAATTTTATTAATTTATA
>OVBX01007866.1:0-10448 GCA_900406325.1 Erucastrum elatum
ACTATCAAGTTTACGTATTTTTAAAAATATATAGTTTTCATATTGTAAAACTTATTCAAATCTTAGTTAACCAATAGAAAATTCATCTAACAGTTATATTATTTTTCATAAATTAAAACTTCAATCTAGGTTTGTTACATTTTAATATTTTTTGTTATTTATAACAAAAATTATATTTACATTACTTTTTTGTTATTTATAACGTCTACTCAGACCTTTTGGAGATGGTGGTGAGAGTAGACGTTTCCACACGGGTTGTTTGGGTTAATCACGACAATGGCCACAGTGTTCTGGTCTGCAATGGATTCGACGCCTTGGAGATCAATCTCCCATTCTTTGTCGGGAAGAAGATCGAACTTGCGAACCTCGAGACCACTGTATGCAGCACGAGCGTCGTAGTGAGGGAAACAGGGACGCGGGAGCAAGATGTTTGCGTTTAGTCGTGCCAACGATTCGAATACGATCTCCACACCTTGGTTGCATCCAGCGGTCAGGAAGATGTCGTCCGCCATTAACTTGTTTGGAAGATCTCCATTCAGATTTTGCTACGGCACTGTTCACAACAACAGAATGTCGACGAATCACTAATAATTTTTTTTTTTTTAAATTGTTTGGCATCTCTGAATAAAAGATATCAAATTATTATTTGAGAACAGTGAAAACGTTATAATTTTTTTTATAAGTTACTGGATATATTTATAAGAGTACTAATATATAGAGATTTTTTTTTTTTTTGTAAAATATAAGTATCTTCAAAGTCAATTTCAAGATTATACTCGACTGTGTTCTTTCGAGTGAGTAGAAGTATGGACACTTTNGATTTACTTACCTTCTGGCAGGGAGAATCCCAGCACCAGGAGCATAAGAGTTGCATTTGCCTGAGCGGAGGACGTTGACGACGGCGTCTTCAGCCTCTATACAGGTGCGGAAGCAAGGGTAGACGGAAGGATCTCCATGGGCGAGGGGCAAAACTGTCTTTTTGACGTCCCTGCTGCAGTTGTCGAACAGCATGAAGATAATGCCCCTCATCGATAAGGTCGAGGCTTTCGCGGCCTTATCGGTTCCACTGAACCGCCAAACGGTACCGTGGCCATTTTGAGTTTGCGTTTTGGCTACTTTCTCAGTTCTAAACGCGGGAACTAGAAGGTTGGCGTGTGCTTCTCCTTTGGTCATCTTTTCTTTTCTTTTTTAAACCTCTTTTGTGTGATCCTTTTAAAAAAACTTGCTGCTCTGAATTCTTCTCCTCTATAAAAAGACCAAAAATAAGAAAATAAATACCCACATGACTAAAACATGTTTTAATTCAAAACATATTACATCAATAGAAAATAACAAAATATCAATTATTAATATACTAGTTTAAGATCCGCGGCTTGCGAAAATGAACGTTGTATATATAAATTATTTAGTATACTATTATTACTTATTATTTTATGTTCTATTACATAATTATATTATGTAATAGCAAATAAAGTATATATACTGAATAATTGAGAAACCATTAACTATTATGTATAATTTAATTGGTGCAATAACATGAAACAAAACAGCCAATCTTGTTTATTTACAATCGTTTTATGTAAATAGATCTGAACAATCATTTTTTATCTATTTGATATGGTGTGTAAAAATGATGATAACATCGATGTATATTATATTTTTAATATGACTATTTATTAAATATTTTTTTATTCTTATGATTTTATGATCTTTTGGAGCTTTTATAACAAATTGTTTTAATATTTTCAGTAATTTATAATCATTTTTACAAATTCAATAAAAACTTTGAAATTAAGATATTAAATTCTTAGAGCTTGTTCAATGCAAAAATTGAAATTTAAATATTTTCAATTTATCTTATATATCTATTAATTTAAATGATATTAAAATTATAATTTTATTTTTTTATTTAATCAAAGTTTATATTAAATAATAATTCCTAATCATGTAGGTTTTTGATTAGTTTAATTTTTAAATAATGAAAATATTAATTATATATTATTAACTAATATTATGATTAGTTTAATAAAAAATATAATATATGTTTAAATATACCAACATATTTCTCTATAGACTTTAAAAAGCATGTTAGTGATCATGTGTGTCACAGATATAGCGTTGTAATGCTACTCAAATAATATATACGATATATATATATATGTGTGTGCGTGTGTCACTCCTGCATTTCAAACTCTGGTTTTGTGAGGTTCGATACCATAATTAACCAACTATGCTCCTGCTTTTGTTTATTGTTTTTCCACATGAACCAGTTATTTATCATGATTTTGTGGTATCAAGAAATTGAAAGAAAACTAGATAGGGCCTGTATTGTTAATCTTTTTGAGTCTGAGCCAACCAAATAAAAATGGTATACATCATCTGAGCAAAACAAAGTTGAAGGTGAACCTTTTTAAAAAAAAGAAAAACATGTGATTAGTATGAATGTGTTTGATTTATTGGTTGGTGGTTTTTTATTTTTTTTTTAATTTTATTTTATCTATTTAAGATCAATTAAATTATATTTAAAGGAATGAATTTTCATAACTCTTTATTTATAAATAGAGACTTCATTCATTTGATTTAAACACATATTTTTTCTTTTTATAAGTTTAGTTATTTTTATTTTTTTAAATGTTTTTTTTTGTTTTATATACATATATAAAATATAAGATGTTGAATTTTGTCAAACAAAATAATTGTCGGTGTAAAAATTAAATAATATAAAATTAATAGGTGAAAAGATCATGTAAACGTTAAAAGTGTAAAATAGAGTGATAAAAATGATTAGCATTTTAGTAAACATGTTAATCATTGCACATGATCTTAGTAAACATGTATGAATTGCATAACTATAACTATTCATTTTGGTTGTTGATTTTTATTTAATAGAGACATCTCCTCATCCTCATTTTATTTTGGATTAAAGAATATTTTAATGCGCTTGTTTTTTTTAAAAAACTTTCATAGTTTCATGTGATATAAACTTTACTCTCATTGTTTCTTTTTCCATTTGGTATTATAATGCCAATCTTATTCTTGGTGAGTAATTATAAAGATTTTGGTACTACGGGAATAAGCAAATGAGCAAAAAATATAAAATATCTTAAATTGTAATAGGCATTTGATTTTTTTTTAATTTAATCTCATTTGAACATAGCAATAAATTTCATTGATTTTGTTTTGTTATGAGAGAATATATATTTATTCTATCACAAAAAAATAGATAAATAAATCATTGATCAAATTTTAGAAAAACTAAATCAAAAGCCAAAAACTAACTATGGTCACCATTCATATTTTTCGAATCTCACTATAATCTAATACGAAATCAAAAACTAAAACCAAAAACCAAAAACCAGAATCTGAAAACCATACAAACAATCATCAACTTATACTAAGAGAGTGGGTAAAAGTAATCATCAACTTATTTGGGCCTTGGGTGCGTATCATGAAACCGAACAATGCTTTACACTTTTCCAAAGAAATCAAATTACGAAAAAAATAAAATATAGGAAAAAAGAGATTGCCACGGCTTATTAAAGTGCCCAAATATTTCGGACACAACTCATTTCATCTCTACTGTCCTTTTCCTTTTTTTCTATTTAATTTAATAAATCTTTTTCTCTCCGCCGCTCTCCCAGAAAAACTAGGGTTTTTAAGAGAGGGGGTTTCACTCTTATCCTCCGCCACAAGAAGATGAGCAACGACAACCTCAACATGTCCGATCTCACCGCCGGTATGTATATTCCTCCTGATTCCCTTTTTTAAAATGTTTTTCCTTCTGGTTTTATTGAAAAATGCTTTTTTTTTGTGGTTTGGCTTTGACAGCTCTTAACGTGGAGGATCGTGCAGGCCTTGTCAATGCTCTTAAGNCTATTTAATTTAATAAAATCTTTTTCTCTCCGCCGCTCTCCCAGAAAAACTAGGGTTTTAAAAAGAGGGGGTTTCACTCTTATCCTCCGCCACAAGAAGATGAGCAACGACAACCTCAACATGTCCGATCTCACCGCCGGTATGTATATTCCTCCAACAACCCCTCCTGATTCCCTTTTTTAAAATGTTTTTTCTTCTGGTTTTATTGAAAAATGCTTTTTTTTTTGGTGGTTTGGCTTTGACAGCTCTTAACGTGGAGGATCGTGCAGGCCTTGTCAATGCTCTTAAGGTCAGTTTTTTAGACTTAAAGATTTGATTCATAGCAATATACTTTTAGTTTGAGTGTTGTTGTTTTTCCCTTTTTGATACGACGAAAATGGGTTTATAGCAACAGACTTTTGGTTGGTTTTGAGGATTGTTCGTCTGTCTCTGCATCTTGATTTTGATTTATTGTTCTGTCTGTTTTATGTTGTTGTGTGCAGAACAAGTTGCAGNGGGATTTTTTTTTTAAAACCTTAAGTAGCTTATTTGTTGCTTTTGCTGATTTTTGTATGCGACGAAAATGGGTTTAAAGCAACAGACTTTTGGTTGGTTTTGAGGATTGTTCGTCTCTACATCTTGATTTTGATTTATTGTTCTGTCTGTTTTATGTTGTTGTGTGCAGAACAAGTTGCAGAATTTGGCTGGACAACACTCGGATGTCCTTGAGAACTTGACTCCTGCTGTCAGGAAGCGTGTCGAGGCTCTAAGAGAGATTCAGGCGAGTCTAATCTTTTCAATTTTGTGATCTTGGATCTTTGCTCTTGGTTTGAATTTAATTGAGGTTTTGGTGGAGTGAGTCCCAAATATTAATCTGATTTTTTTTTGGTTCATTTTAAATTTGCAGAACCAACATAATGAGATTGAAGCAAAGTTTTTCGAGGAGAGGGCAGCTCTTGAAGCTAAGTATCAAAAGTTGTATCAGCCTTTTTATACCAAGGTAAAAAAGAAATAAATGATATCTGTTAGACCACATGATACCTACCTTCTTTGCTTCTTTTCGTTTCCTCACGTGTATTATACCTACTTAGAACAATAGTGGTCTTTAGATTCTAACATGTTACTAGTGAATTTTCCATAAGACTTTCTCTCTGGTCGTATGATTATATAACTTGTATTGATGGTTTTTTTTTGGCTTTTCTAATGGGATGATCACATTACAGCGGTATGAGATTGTGAATGGTGTGGTTGAAGTTGATGGCGCACCTGAAGAAGTAAAAACAGAACAGGGAGAAGATAAAGCTGCTGAAGGTGTGTTATTACTGACTCCGATTCTTGTTCTGTTTTTTTTTTCTTTTAGCTTCCGTTGATGTTGAAATCTTGTTTCAACTGATATGTAAACATCTGTTTTTTTTTCTTTTCTGCAGAGAAAGGAGTACCGGACTTCTGGCTTATTGCACTGAAGAACAATGAAATAACTGCTGAGGAGGTTCGTTACTAGAATACTCTTTTTTTTTTGTTTATGAAAAGACAGATTCCCTTTATCTTGATGGGTTTGTTTTCGTTCCCCATGATTCTTAGATAACTGAGAAGGATGAAGGTGCTCTTAAGTATCTTAAGGATATCAAGTGGAACAAGGTTGAAGAGCCAAAAGGGTTCAAGCTTGAGTTTTTCTTTGATGAGAACCCTTACTTCAAGAACACTGTCTTGACCAAGACATATCACATGATTGATGAAGATGAGCCTATCCTCGAGAAGGCTATCGGGTATTGATCTGTTTCTCTGTATCATGTATTTGATTTGATGTTTTTTGTTTCTCCTGACGTAGGAAGTCTCATCTATTGTTTAACTATATTTGTTCAGGACGGAGATTGAGTGGTATCCTGGAAAATGTTTGACTCAGAAGATCCTTAAAAAGAAGCCAAAGAAGGGATCCAAAAACACAAAGCCGATCACCAAGACCGAGGACTGTGAGAGTTTCTTCAACTTCTTCAATCCACCTCAAGTTCCTGAGGACGAAGATGATCTTGATGATGAATTGGTACGTCCATCTATCCCCTAAAGCTGTTTTTTAATATTTGATTTAGTAATTCAGAATGTGTGTTATGTGTCACATCCTGATAAATTTATTAATTTTACAGGCTGAGGAACTCCAGGGCCAAATGGAGCATGACTATGATATCGGGTGTGTACCTATCTATTTAATCTTCATTTCTTTACTCTTTAGTTCAGTTGTAGGATCTGAATCTGTTCACTGTTTATCATGTAGATCAACCATTAAAGAGAAAATCATCTCGCATGCTGTGTCATGGTTCACTGGTGAAGCTGTTGACGAAGATGACTTTGAGATGGATGACGATGAAGAGGACGAGGAGGATGATGAAGAAGATGATGATGAGGAGGACGAGGAAGATGATGAAGAGGACGATGATGATGAGGACGAAGAGGAAGAGCAAGGAAAGAAGAGCAGAAAGAAGGTAATTACTATGTGGTTTAAACGGTCTTAGTTTTTGTTTCTGTTATATAAGACTAAAAACGTGGGAAAGCTGATTCATGGTGTGTCTTGTTGTCTTTGTTTTGTTGCAGTCATCAGCTGGGCACAAGGTTTTTAAAAATTGCTCAAATCTGGACCTTAGGATCTCGTTCTTGTTTGATTATTATTTAAGAGCTGTTTATAACCTGAGGTTGTTTTCTCTGTGAGCAGAAGGCTGGAAGAAGTCAACTGGCAGAAGGTCAACAAGGTGAGAGGCCACCGGAATGTAAGCAGCAGTGAGTAAACAAACTTCTTCTCGGGTGAAGAAGATTTGGCTTATTGATCAAGAAGATGGAGGTCTTTGTGTTTCTTAATTTACTGGTTTGTATGATCATATAAATCAAGTTTTGGGTGGTGGTTTGCTTAAAAAAATTGGTTATCTGGTTTGGTTTGTCTGATTTTTCATTTGCAATGTGTTGTTCTCTCTTGAACTGGTTTGAGCAAATAGTATTTTGTCGCTTTTGTTCACAATTTATATATTTTTAAGTTATCTTTTAAGTTTGCCAGGAAAAAGTGTTTACTTCTGTGTCCATCCAATACTTCGGGAACCAAAACTAGAATTATCGATTGATTGTTTTACAAACTCGAAATTCTTTATGAAATTCACTAGATCTGTTCATAAAAAGTTCTCATTTGTAAAATTTGGAAAGAAAACAACAAAACTCGTGTGTATGCACTTGTAACAACCAAAACGCGTTGCCTTAAACATAAGATCTTTTTCTTTTTTTGGGCGGAAACTTCTATTTTATTAAATTTAAAGACTTAAACAGAAGAAGAGTTCAAAGACTTAAACAAGTCGTCGTTGTCTCCTTGAAAGCATATATCCCCACTCTATCTCGAGGTCACACTGTCATAGATGGTAAAAAATATTGGAGGAGACAGCAATGAAGAAGCTGCTATCTAAAACGTTAACGAGGTTGAGCAAAAGTCTTGAGATTACAATGCCTTCGCGTATACCACCTACAGGTATTTCCCTCCTGCTCTTCCTCCTCTAGTTATTAAACTCTGAGTCTTGGTGTCTGGTGATGTGTATATATATTCATAAAAATGGATACTTTTGTTAATTATTTGCAGAGACCAAAGGGAGGTCATGGCCGTTATGGTTACTTCTTGGAGGGGTTACCTTCAGTCTCCAGGAGTCGTTTAGGATCGTACAACAAGGAATGGTCTGTTATTTTCATCAAGGAATAACCTTTTGCATATGTTCTTACATGCTTTCTTTCCAGCATATATATAGATATATCTATTTGTGTTGAATTTTCAATATAGTCCAAGGCACATATGAAATCAAGACGAAAATGCTTGGAAATGGATCCAAGAAAGCTGAGTACAGTTGAAAATGTGGACTATCAGTTTATAAAATCCTTCCAGTTTCGTTGTATTCACCACGATTTATTAGCAAGTGCACTATCAGTTTTTAGTTTTTAATTACAACGATTTATAGTTTTGATTATGTGATGGAGATCCAGAGCATTAAACCAAGATCTAAGACTGTTCAGTAGAGAACAAAGTTAGAACTACAAATAGAACTGGAAACAAAACATGGAAATCGAAACGTAGCAATACGTATCTCTATTATATAAAAAGATTTACTTTGAAGTCCTTTTAGCCTGTTCATAAATGTACAACTCGTTCTAACTACATGTGTCATGTGTTACTCCATAAATCTTGTACGTGTTCTTGAGTAACTGGTTGACTGGAGTGATTTGATCTTTATCGTCTATTCGCGTGACATGAAGTTCACTACCTCAAACTGCGAAGTAGTCTCTAGGCAAATGATATTTTGTCAGATAAATCCATCTTGAGTAAATTTTTGTTGGGTCGTATTCCCTATACATTATTTGCGAAGTGATTTGTATATGTGTTATTATTACATTCACTCTCAACAAAAATTGATGACATGTTTTGAAAAAGATATATATGATTTGAAAGAAATATGACATGTCATGTATTTAATAGTGACATATAAAACTTCTTATTTTAACATTTCTGTTTTTAATAAGATTACTTAAATATGACAATGACTATTTTCTATATACAGATTTATATTTTCTGCAAAGTTTCATAATATAATAACAACTAATAAATTTTATATCAAAAATATTTTTTCTCTATAAAAATTCATTTTGGTAATATTTTAGAAATATGATAATACCTAATAACTTTTCTATACCTATTAAAATAATATCCTTATATATATGTTAATTAAAAATATATATTTTTAAAATAATTTATGAATCAGATTTTTATTATTAATATGTATAGTTATAATTATATATTTTATCAGCTTATCTATGTTATTTATATTTAATGTATATAGAACTAATCTGTATATTTACAAATACAAATATTTAAAATAAAATTAACCAAATAAATTAAAATATGAATAGAATAATTTAAAAAAAATTTAATTATTTTTATTGTAATTTAAATAAAATAAAATTGAAAAGTCAATGTAGAGTTGAATGAATCAAACTAAAACAATTAGAATATGGTTTTAATTAATAAAATTAAAATATAAAAATTGAAAATTTTGTTTATATAAAATAAAAATATTTTTAAATTTTTTTATTTGGGCATTGCACAGAAAAACACCTAGTTTATTATGCGTTAACTGCCTCAATATGTAAAATGGGCTTCTCTTAACCTAGCAATACTGCACAATATATTCGTTATACATATATACGGAGATAAAAACTAAAAACGGCCACTTAAATTAATTTTATTTCATTGAAATCTTTCGGACAATACAAACTCAGGGGAAGCGAGCTAGGGCTTACAGGCAGCAGAGTCGTTTCCGCCATGAATCCGCCAGCGAAGACTTTGTTGAATGGAAGAGAAAACTCATCAGAGCCGATCCCTATTGATCTCATATGCGAAATACTGTTGAGACTGCCGATGAAGTCAGTAGCTAGATTTAGTTGCGTATCGAAGCTCTGGGCCTCCACTGTTGGCCTTCCCTATTTCACGGACTTGTTCCTCACCAGATCTTCAGCTCGCCCGCAGCTGTTGTTCGCCTACAGAGGAAAGAACGAGTTTGTATTCCTCTCATCACCTCAGCCTTCTAATCCTGTTGAGGACTCATCTCCTGTAGCCGTCAGGCATCTTTCGGATATACCCTTTGGTAGTTATCCGAATAACTGTTATATTAGTGGTCCTGTCCACGGCTTGGTCTGCCTCACAGATAATGATGTGACAAACGGACCAAAGATGTCAACAGTACATAGAATATGTAACCCTGGCACAGGACAAGCTATAACCTTACCCAAAGTGAAGACGAAGAGGATGATTGGGGATATGAACTTTTTCCAAACGAGTAGCATTATCGGGTATGATCCCATTTATAAACAATTCAAGGCATTATCCTTGAAATATGACTTTCACCGTTCTAACACCGAGCATCAGGTTCTGACTTTAGGAACTGAAAAAATTGAGTGGAGAATGATAGAGTGCTGCATACCTCACTATTATAGTCTTAAAGGGATATGCATCAATGGTGTTTTGTATTATAAAGCTCGAAATTTTCCTACACGAACTTATTTAATAGTTTGCTTCCACGTTAGGTCTGAGACGTTCAGTTGTATTGAACTGGACACGAGTTTCGAAGATGTAATATTTAACCAAACTATGATAAACTACAATGGCAGATTAGGTTCAGTTATGATATCTGAACTTGGTGGAACTCTAAGTATAGAGCTTCTGGTCATAGGGGATTCTGAAAAGCAGGAGTGGTCGAAGCAAAATACATGTTGCCTCATGTGTTGATAGGAAAAGGCGTGTTACACGTTGCTGGAGTTACCGGTATGAATGAAATCGTGTTGTGGCACCCTTCCTATGTTATCTACTACAATATCGAAAAAATACAATCGTGAGAGTTGAAATCCAAGGGATGGAAGCGTTTCATAGTGCTAATATGTTCGCCTATCTAGACCATAAGGAGGACCTGAAGCTTATGGAAGTGTTCAAATTAGGGCATTGATACAGATTCAGCGTTTTGTGAGGATGATTATTGCTGGGACAAAATTTTAAGTTCTTAGATTTTTTTATTAATATTTTTATACTA
>OVBX01007868.1:0-10448 GCA_900406325.1 Erucastrum elatum
AAATAATAGTTTAATATTGTTAAGGATTCCAATGGTGATAACACCATTGGAGATGCTCTTAATAACCAATATGTTTTGTTAAGGCCTTGGTCTCAGTAAAGAGGTAACTTGTAGTGCCAATAGTGAATATTATTATACCGACAAGCGACAATAACGTCACGCCTTTGTTATTTTAAAGATAACATATATTTGGACGAAATCGATCATTTATTTTATTTGATTAATTATAAAGAACAATTTCATGTGATCTAGCCAACAGGAAGGTTGACAACGGGATTGGAGGAACTTACAGCACACTGTCAGCTTCACGGACCCCTTGACATTGATTTTATTTAATTTATCTATATTTACATGAATTTGTTTTAATTATTAAACTGCATTTTTAATAGTTATTTGGTTGCCGGTCCTTGATTTCTATCTCATATACTATGTACATATACATTATACATGGATATTGTTGTCTCACGTCTGTATATATGCAGCGGATGGTCCATATATACACCAATAATTTATCAAATCGGTGATTGAATCTATTTGCATACGTGTATATTTTGTTCTTTCGATTTGTAAGAAACCATTGACTTGTCTGGGGTATTTCATATGGTTATCAAATACTAGGAGTTCCATAATTTCTTCTTTTGGTGGTGGTCTGAGTTGTCAATATTAAATAATGAGATTGATGTCTATCATTTGGCCAAGGGTGGCATATATGCTTTGCTAACATTCAATTATGTAAAAGACTTTTTAAGACTAGCTAGACAGTATAGTTAAATTATATTTCCGTAAACTGATAAATAAGCGCACCCGCTTAAAAATGGATTAATGGAAAATATCAAAGTAATTAATAATCATTACTATATATATATATATATATATTTTGGTCAGATCATTACTATATTTTATATACATGATAATTATACGGAAAACGTACATTATAGATTTCGAAAGACAGACGAAAAGGAGAAATAGTTGCGTTAGAGAACACTAACCAGTAACCACAAATTCCAATCCCCACAACACGAGGAAAAGCACTAGTGATAATGGAGTAAATATATACTTTTTGATCTACTGTGTGCATCACATGGTTTATGTTTTTTATCTGTTCTATTAAAACAAAAATATAATATGGAACTAACACTTAGATTGAATTGGATTTAAGAAATATATTAATCAAATTCATATGACTATCACAGGTTTTCTTAAGATATACCAAATCGGCGTAAGAACTCATTAGAAAAAGAAAAAACACTCATTAGCTTATCTTCATTCTGCGAAGGAAATATCTTCATTCTGCGAAGGAAACATCGGAAACAAAGAGTCCATTCATGTTCGTGAATTACTATGATGACAAATATCTAAAAACTATGCTATGCTATTTAGATCATCTTCAATCTCCTCTATTTTCATCTCTATATCTTTTTATAAAATAGAAAACATCTATTATCGAGGTGAATTTATCAATTTTATACCTATATAATAGAATTTCTTTATTTGTAAAAGAAAATATATAAATATGTTATTTCAATTTTAAATATAAAAACAGAATGTTACTTTTCTCTATATTTTCTTCTAAAATAGAAAAATTCTATTATAAATACAAACATTAGAGTAATTTCATATTTATCATAGAAATTTTTATTTTAGAGAAAAATATAAAAACATACATTGGAGATATTGTTATGTTACATTGTTATCTAGAGAAACTTCGGACAAAGAGAATGAATATTATTTAGAATGCGTTAGCATGCTGTTATTGATAGATAAAAGAATTATAGTATGCACTTCCGTGTATTAGCTAAGCATGCCGGCAAAAAAAATATGATTTTTCTATGAATATATATATATGACATTTTTATTATCAAGTATGACATGTTATAGAGTACGCTATATATCATATGATTGTAATTGATATTTGGATGGATATTGTTGGACTTGTGTGTAACGTGTTGAACATTGTATAAAACATTTTCGTAGTTCCAGAAAGCTTTTGCCCAAAGTACTTAAAAACAAGAGGCGTACTAATCTTTTGCCCGCCTCCCCCTTTCGTAGCCACCAAAAGAATCTGTTTTAATTTAGATTCTCTAAAGGGGTATGCATATATACGTGCAAACGGAGAGGGCAATCTCTGGTTGTCAGCATGACATAAGCTGACCTCATCAACGACTGGCCTGAACGGACTCGCCTTCGCAATTAGAAACCTTTTCACTTCTCAGACTCGACTCTCTCAAGCCGAAAGCACGCAAATAAGGATGGTGCCCTTGCAGTGGCGGGGACATAAATAAATAATGTAGGGGGTTTGAAAAACAAGTTTGATACATAAATTTATAATTTATCAATATCCAATTTAAAGATATCTCCAACTCCATTCAATTTTCCACTCTAAGATAGAATTTAGAGTAAAAGTGTTTCAATAATATTCTACTTTTTACTTTATAATAGAATAAAAAAAAATAGTTTACTCCAAATACAAATAATTTATTTATTTTTGTTTATTATTCTATTTTTATTCTAAAATAAAATATCATTGGAACAAACTTCAACTTTATTATAGAATTATTCTATTTTATTATAGAATTATTAGAACAAACTTCAACTTTATTATAAAATATCATTGGAACAAACTTCAACTTTATTATAGAATTATTCTATTTTAAAATAAAAATATAGTAGACTATTGGAGATGGTTTAACAAGCAAATTAGAGAATTAATGGGGGACTTAATTAGGTTGGTTAATGTCCGTAGTAAAAAAATTATCACGTCCACGTTACTTTGTTTGAGTGTATGATTACGCTATAATTTTAAAACTAATAAAAAATGGAGTTGTTGTTTTAGTAAACTAGTCCTTTTCAGTTTGCATATACAATGATTTCTAGTAAAAAATATGTTTGAAGAGTTTTCACTTTACAGATGAGATACAAAAAAAGGTGAGGAGGTAGATACCGACTAGAAATAATAATAATTGAGAGACAAGAAAAATATAGTAATGTATTTTTTGATCAAAATATAGTAATGTACTAATGTATAATAGAAAGAAAATATAGATTTTATGAAAATGCCGTCAAAAGGAGGAAGGAGATTGAGTATGGTTTACGCCAAAATAAATAAATAAAAAATAATAAAGAAAAGGAGTTGTTCGTATCGTCTTCTGCCTTATAAAAACACACCATCCTTGTTTCCCTCTACCTACACTGCACTCTCTCTTCTTCTTCTTCTTCCTGTCTCTCTCCTCTGTTTTGTATCCATGGATAAGGTTAACCTTGTGAAGAATGGTGTTTTGAGACTGCCACCTGGTTTCAGGTTTCATCCCACTGATGAGGAACTTGTGGTTCAGTATCTCAAGAGAAAAGTCTTTTCTTCTCCATTACCAGCTTCCATCATTCCTGATGTCGATGTTTGCAGAGCTGATCCTTGGGACTTACCTGGTTGGTTTTCTGATATTCTGCTATAATTCATTAATTACTTTCCATTTATTTGGTCGAACCAGCGACCTTAGACTCATGCAGGACCCGGTTACGATCATAACCGGATGAAAGATAATACTGTACATGTGCTGAGTGGTCTTCAAATTATCAATTTTTTAAATTAAGATTATCAGAAGTATATTTACGGCTTTTTAAATTTCAAATCCCAAGCTTAAGGCTTATGAAATCTTCTTTTTCTTTAATGCAGGCAACTTAGAAAAGGAGAGGTACTTCTTCAGCACAAGGGAAGCCAAGTACCCAAATGGGAACCGGTCCAATAGGGCAACTGAGTCCGGTTATTGGAAAGCTACTGGTATTGATAAACGGGTCGTGACCTCTAGAGGGAACCAAATCGTTGGTTTAAAGAAAACTCTCGTCTTTTACAAAGGCAAACCACCTCATGGCTCAAGAACCGATTGGATCATGCACGAATATCGTCTCTCTTCCTCTCCTCCGGTACAAATTTCTTTCTCTCAATTTCCTGGTTTAACTTCCGGTTATCTCCATAACATGTCGCTTCACTAAACTTATAGATTCCCTTTTCTGTGTAGAGTTCTATAGGCCCCACTCAGAACTGGGTTCTTTGTCGTATCTTCCTCAAGAAGAGAGCCGGTGACAAGAACGAAGACGAGGGAGATAACCGGAATCTTAGATGTAATAGTGACCACCTTGAAATAATTACAACAAACCAAACCGAGGATAAAACCAAACCAATCTTATTCGACTTCATGAGAAAAGAAAGGACTACGGATTTGAACCTGTTGCCGAGCTCTCCTTCTTCCGGTCATGCTTCAAGTGGAGTCACGACGGAGATCTTCTCTTCTGATGAAGAGACCAGTAGTTTCGATAGTTTAAGAAGAAACCTTTAATTTAATTTTAATGTTGACTATCTTATATAATAATTTTATATTAATACGACTCTTATTCCTTTTTCCCATGTTACTTGAAAACGAGTCTGTTTCTTGAACTAGGTTGAATTTTATTTAAGTAACTAACCACCCTATTCAAGAACACCGCGTTAACTTCATTTCCAACTAACATTTCATTCTTATCCCAGCGGGCCAGCGGTCCACATATTGCGATAAATATATGTTCGCAAGTCATTACAAGTACGTGGTTTACTTGGAGATACTACCACAAACTGAAAATATATTTTCATTTTAGAAATAACTCAATAAGGAAGAAGAAGAAACAATAGCCTATTTTATACGTTGGTTTGGGGTGTCTCTCCATGAATGACAATGCCATGCTGATCAAGATAAAACTATAGTAATCTCGTTATTACTAATGAAAAAGTATTATGGGAGGATGTATTCAACTCAGAGTTTTAGGTGATTTGTATTAAAAATATAAATCCACTGTTATTCAAACATGAATTTTAAAAACTCATTTAAAATTTATTGTTATTGAATTTGATATTTCTTAAAGTACTCTGAAATCCACTGTTACTGAAAATATTTTAAGTTCTGGAGTTTTAAAGTTATTAGGTGATTTTAGGGTGTCTGAATGGAGTTTCTTAGTTAAGAAAATTAAAACACAAATCCCATAGTTTTAGATGATATTCTAAGGTGGTTTAACAAATATCACATAAATCTCTGCAACTTATTGAAATCATCTAAAACTTCATTAAAGATCAAATCACTTAAATTGTTAATTTGGAGTCCCACCCCTTAGTGTTTTTATGAAAGTGGAAATTATTACGGTTAAAATTATTTACTCTCTGCACGTGACCGTGAAATTATTAATATGTGTTTAGGTGTATTTTATTGTTTGACGGCAGTAGGTGTATTTATGTAGTTGAGTGCAGAGCCGGCTCTGAGCCAAGCCTAATGAAACATTAGCCTCAAGCCCCCAAAATTTTTGAAAAAATTTACATGGAAATAAGCCTTCAAATTCGGCTCCCAAATTATTAAATCTTTTCTTTACTCGTTTATAGCCCCCAAAATCTCAGGGCCGGCCCTGGTTGAGTGTATATGATTACATATGTGCATGAGGATTACAGCAGAAAAGGGTAACAATGGCACGGATGGAGAGGCTGTGTCAAAGTTCGCTTTTTGTCAAAAGTGTGAAACCGTAATTAGAGTGCCATGAGTAATTTATCACTTTAATGTCAAAAAGGTCATAATTATTCGGTGGAAACTACACAATCATAGATTTTTTACGCATTTCAAATCGAGATCCTGAGAAGAAGAAGAAAAACATTCGTCATTTACAATGATGTGATTTGATTTCAAATAAGGTCCCCGGTTATCGAAATGCTTTAACTTAGATATAATCTTTTGTAACACTAAGATCTAGAGGTTGACTGTTTCTAGTTTTTAGAATGGTTTTTAGTTTATGTTTTTCAAAAACCATTTTCTTATCCAATCAAGATTTTGAAGAAATGGATTTTCTAAAATTTAGAAAAACTAGTTTTTGTAATAACTGTTTAATTCTGAACAGAAACCAAAATCTGATATTTTCTAGTTTTTCAACAACATCTCACGTTGCTTTTTATACTTTTTTTTTGTTTTCTCTTTTTGGTCATTTTAATATTTAATAGTTATTTTTTTTCCTAATTAAAATCCATTATTAACAATCTAATAAAAATCAAGTAACACATTAACCAAAATTAGTTTTCATTTTTTTACTATTTCATGCCTATAAAATCATTTTATTAGTTACAGAACCAAAATTTATAATAACCATTAAATCAAAAAAATTAAAGTATTTTAAAATATATACAATAAGGAAAGTAAAAATATATATTTTTTAACATACTCCCTCTGTTTCTATTTGTTAGTAGTTTTAGCAAAAAATATTTGTTTCACAATATAGGTAGTTTACACATTTCAATGCATCTTTTTCATTTATAGGATATTGTGTAACCAATGGATTACTGTTAGGTTTTTTATAATTGGTTGAAGTAATTAATTAATTGATATTTTTTAAACAATAATAACTTTCTAAATATTTGAGTTTTTAGGAAAAACTACTTACAATTAAAAACAGAGGGAGTATATGATATGAAAATATTATCTACAAACATTTTTTAAAAACTTGTCTTTAAAATAATATTAATTACTTAAAATTATTAATGTAAGGTTTATAGATTTTATGAGATATGATGGTATTATTTATTAAAAATGATAATTATTTTAGTAATTTTAAGTTTGTTAAAAAGAAATTAACATATATAGAAATTATTAAGAATAATAAATAACTTAAAATTTAAATAAATTACTAATCAAATTTTAGAAAACAAAATATACAGAAAATTAAAAAAAAAAAGAAAAAAACCAAAAACTAGAATCTAAAATCACCATTCAAGTTTTTTGAAAATCTAGAATCTACAGAAAAATCAAAAACCAAAAATTAAAATCTAAAATCCAAAATCTAAAAACCAAAATCTAAAAACCAAAAACTAAAATCCAGAAACCATGTAAACAATCATCACCCTAATATTTCTTTTACTTTTCAGTGGTTATAACTTTATGGGGATTCCTTTTATTTTTAACTGTTATGTGTTTTACTATGTACACTTAGCTCATTCAGAGTAAGGTTTGCTAAGTTTAGGATTATTTTAAGTTTCTAATTTAGAATTAATTGGCACTAATTTATATATATATATATATATATATATATATATNTTAATTATTTTTCAACTATCAATATAATTTTTTTAAAAAAATTATTAACATTTTTCTAGCACGCTCAAGCATGAAAGTTAGTTATAGGGGTAACATCAATGGGTTGATCCAATATTGGATACTTATGATACTATGTCATGACATTTTTAATCCCGTTCTATTTTTCACTATAAAATAGAGTTTAGAGTAAAATTTTTTCAATGATATTCTATTTCTCACTCTGTTATAGAGTGAAAAAATATGTTTACTCCAAATATAGAGTAAAAAAAATTGTTCGTCACTCTATTTCTTACTCTAAAATAGCGTATTATTAGAGCAAACTACAACTTTATTATAGAGTCACTCTATTTTAGAGTGAAAAATAGTACAAACTATTGGAGATAGTCTTAACTTGAATGTATTATGAATTTCTAATTTTAAACTAACTAACAGTAAATGGACTGACACTATTGTTTTATATATTAGTCGAAATTTTCTTAAGTTACTAATGTGAAACTTTCATTCAGCAATGAGGCAAGTAACTTAGAGCTATGAATAATTGTGGTACATAACTTTTCATATTAATTTGTTTACTAAATAACCTTGTTGTTTTTGGCTCCATAACTCAACGTACGTATATTGACATATGGCTCCACAACTCAACAAACTGTGTGCCATAAAACCTGGTGCATTGTTTACGACTAACATTCAAAAATGTGTCCCATGTGCTCATTTTGATTCAACATAATCCTATTGTTTAACATCTAGACCACAAAAAAACATAATCCTATTGAAATTTTCATAAAACTCTCACTTTTTGATTTTTTTTTTTAAGTCGTGTGTGTTGTAAAATTGTCAGAGCATATCGAGTCCTACTTCACTTTCATATTAAATTCTGTTTTTAAATATTTTATTTCAATTTAATTATATATTTAATTCAGAATAGAAAAAAATAATATATTTTATATTAATCTTTTTGTTACATCTCATACTGTTTAATGATATATTTGTCCCCAAAATATTGTTCTGGAAAAAAAACAGTATAGAGTGATTTGTTGTAATCTTGAGCAAGTTCAATACTTTTTTTTGTTAACATCGAGTATTCAGTCTTCTTGAAATTGTATTACTAGGAAAAATATATAAAAAATAGAAACTCGAGATAATATCTTTTTTTTTTGTCATCTGTTGGATTAATATTGAAATTATCGAACTTTACACGAAACCGGCAAAGAAACAACGCCTTTCCAAAACCATAAGCCGACGAGGTAAACAACACCCCTCGAAACCAATATTAAAATAACAACAAGGAAACTTAGTCAAACTACAACAAGGAAGAGGCAGATAACTACCGGAGAGGAGAGCTTCACCATGAGCTCAAGGACGAGCTTACTTACCGAAAATCAAACCACAAAAGCACCAGAAGAACAGAGCACCAAGATAGACTGGAAGCACACGAACATCACCAATACATAAAACATAATCAAGAGAGGTTAGAATCATAAACCGTCGCTGTACATACCCTACAATCCCAACTGAGACTCGCCATTGGACCTTGATCGGGCTCTCCACGCGCCTCATACACACCATCATTCTGCGGCAAGCCTATTAAAGCTTCCCGGACACGTCTTATTCACCCAGCCGGTAACTGGATAAAAACCACTCCAAATCCAGGACATAAACGAACAAATCGGTGGCAATCGACCAACCATGGAGCATTCACTCCTTAAAAACATCTATATCCTTGCAATAGACCTGAGGAAACGCAACCCAGTTGCGATCGACAAGCTTCAAAGCACAAACACCTTCACCCACAGCGAAGCGACACACCTCGAAACTCTTAGCCGACTCCTAAGAACAAGGACACGAGCAAGTAAAGACGCTAATGAAACGCCAATACACCTCCATCCACCAGCTACAAACAGATCCACAAACCCAACTCCAGATTCGTCATGCCTCTTCCCCGCAAGAACCCAAATCGACAACACCACAGATTCACAAAAGCAACTACCAACAACTACGAAGGACTAAGAACTAACACATAACCAGGCACAAAACGTTAAGGGTACCGCCGTAAACATGAGGAACTTATGACTGTACGAGACTACCAACCTTCACAGGTTCCGTAACCCGACAGCCAAGCTCACGACCATCGCTCAGAATCCGACACTACCTGTACAGATCGATTCTCCATCCAAGTTGAGGAGCTCAAGGATTAGACGCAAAAACCGTCGCATCCTCTCCATTCCTCAACCCAGATCTAACGCTATATTCGTCAAAATCGTTCAAAATGCCGTGATTAAAAGCCGTAGAAGATAAACAATAGATGAGACGAGTCCGTTCCCAGCGGCGGTGATAGACACCGACCACCGGAGCAGGAGGCAAGATTCACGACGGCGCTTTTTTTTTTCTCTTAGGGTTTCCCGGTTTAACTCGAGATAATATCTCTATGAAGTTTTTTTTTTTGAAACAATTTTTATGACGATTTTTTCTTAAGAATATGGAGAAACAATCCTTGTCGTCATAGGATTCTAACATTGAAGGACTACAAGGAAAGTTTGTGCAGGAATCGATTCAAATAAAAAAGTACGTAGATGGAAAGTTATAAAAAAGGGTTATATAACATAATTTATCAGCAAACGGAAGAGAAACACGCATAGAGCATCAAAGAATAAAAAAATAAGAACAAGATCCCGTGAGGATAATATATTCGAAGAGGATCAAATCTCTCTCTATCCATATAAGATTCCATTCCAATCTTCAAACCTACTCCAAACTGAAAATAAAAAACATTCTATGCGAGTCACTGAGTTGTGTGTTCAACAACATATGTTACTGTTATCTCCATCCAATTACTATGCCTTACGTAACTGATTTGGGAAATTAGGTAACGGTCTGATGAGTGTTCGACCTAGTGAGACATAAAACCTGCCAAAGAAAACTGCGCAGTTTGTCGACTACGCAATTATATATTCGATTAATGAAACAACAGTGTTAAAGGAAAGATACTTTTATTAAGTCTTACTTTCATCTCCACAGTTTTTATGCCTTGGAAAACCTAACCTATAAAAATATTGGCGATGTTTCCAAACAAAAATGCGATATCATAATGTGATACATAACAAAACTACTCTGTTTTTATTCTATATAAATCGCTTTTGTTTTTTAAGAAATAATATTTTTAAAGCTTCCTATAGGCATTCTGATACGTGCCTAAAACTAGGTTTTCAAGTAAACAACACGGCCAGGTTACCCCAATCTATTATATTAAAACAGAAGTCATGACTTCATGACTTCTCATTCATATATGATTTTTTATGAAATGAATTATCTATTAGAGTTGGTCACATTACATTTTAATCATCATTAATCTTCATATTA
>OVBX01007870.1:0-10446 GCA_900406325.1 Erucastrum elatum
AAATAGTAATAGTTCAATACTATTAATATTTAGTATACGATGAAACATGTTACTATTGATACTTTTATGAACATAGTTTTACGGGTTATACAAACATATATAATATATTTATCAAATATTAAATAATTCAACAAATATATTAAGACAATTATATCATAAACACTACGTTAAAACATAAATTGATGCAAGAGAGTATGTATCAATAGTTTAATTAGTTGTAAATATAATTATATATAATATAAATATAAATCAAAATTAAAATAATAAATATTTATATTTCTAATGCGATTACTGAAATTAACTTTAAAATTTAAAAGAAGTCATAAACAAAACATCAAAAAATTTAATAACATGTGAATAACAAAAGTAAACTTACTAAATAAATGAAATTTATATTTACATATATAAATTATTAAATTGTAATAGACGTATATAAATTGTTGATCCTTAAATATTTTATATTTCATTTTAAGTATGCATCATCTCAAATATTGATTCATTACACTTACAATAAGATAAAAATTTAGTTTGATCAAAAAATTTGAACACCGCTTTCATTATATATCCACTATTCAAATAAACATTCATGAATAAAATATTAGAATACTTTAACTACAATAATTTAAGTCAAACCGGATTGTGTCACCTATATGTTCAACCGATAGCTAGGATCCCGGGTACTAGCTGTAATTATGAGTTTTATATGATTTTTAAATAATATTTTATTAAAAACTAAACTGGGATTACATATGAGACCACTTAATTTGCAGATTTAGCAGCGGATCGGGACAGATTTTAAAATACTTAATATAACGTTTCATTTATAATATCTAAATGTAGATACAATAAATACAATATCAAATGAATTTGGAATGTTTCGAAAAATTATCCCGCGGTTTCAAACCGCGGGTCAAAATCTAGTTTAATAACTTAAATCTATATAATTTAAACAAGAAAATCTATTTACCATATCTTGAATTAATTTGATCTGCAACATATATTATTCTCTAAATACACGGCTGATTTTAAGAAAAAGTATTGAATTGAATACCCTAAACTGTCGCACATTGCTTTTTCTATATATACATCATTTTGACATCAGAGCAACACACAAATTTCAATACATTTCTCAATATGTTTTCTAAGAAAAAGATTGTGTACCTTGATGAGATTGCCCGTGGAAGACAACATGGATGAATGAAGCCAAAGTCATACACACCTGAAAACCATAGCAAGCAGGTATTGGTGAGATAGAGATCAATTTTGCAGACAAGGTATATATTGCAATATTTTTGTTTCCTGAATTTTATTTGTTTAACAAAATTCCTCTTCTAATCAAACTGTGATGCAATTTTTACAAGGGGATCAGCATAGCAAATCAGACTACAAAACACAAATAGAGGGTTCGGGTCTTAATGATATTCTCCATTTTCAAATGGGAACCAATTATAAAAAAGGTTCTGCAGGTAGAGTTTCATTTGTCGTATTTAATTCATATTAAAATTTATTTTTTTGCATATGATTTTAAATTTTAATATATTCCAGCTCATGAGTCTTCTCTATTCAAAAATAACTCTGATGAAACAAAATTCTGGCAAACACAATCATGTTCCACCTAGCTTAGGAATGCAGATACCTCACACACACTATAATGATGTCTTCTAACTCATTATTTCAGACACTGCCACATAGCAATCAGTCTATACCTTTAAAATCTATATTTGACAGGGTATTGAAGGATATCACAAACATACCTCAGAGTTGTGTATTTGGCTCACAAGTGGTTCCATTGGCTTATATACCATCTCCAAGTGCTTCCTTTCTCAAACTCCATACGTTCCATCAACGAGTATGGGATACTGCAAAGGTAATTGCATAGACAACTATATCAAACATATGGTACATGCTTTTAGCAGAATGTTTTGTCCTAATTTGATTGCTGAATCACAGAAAAAAAGTAGTAACAAAAACCACGCTTCAGAAGAAATACAGTATTGAAAAAGATACAAAAAATAGCAAGGTGTTTACCTGGGATTATTGTTAGTAACCAAGTCCTGAAAGTCAACATGTTCAAGCGTATATATGTTTGTGAACTCTCGCAGAAAACCTCACAATAAAAAAACGACAGTAAGAATTAGTTGATTAATATAAAAATTATAATTGAATATGTAAATATATATAGATTAAAATAAAAGCAATAAAATATTTTATATATGATTATTTAATTTACATTGTATTTTTATTTAAGACTAGATTAAAAATCAATTTTATTTAATTGTATACCTTTCGATTTTTGGTTTCACAGTCTCAACAGGTTTCCATCTCATTGGAATAGGAAATAAAATCGTCCTACGTATGCATAAAAGATTTTAAAAATAAGTTAGAACTGAGAATATCATATTACAAAAAATTGGATTCATATCGTTTAAGGTAATAACTGGGTTTATGACCTAATGAAGACAAACCTTTGGAGCTTTTGTCTGTTGAATCACCCCAATTGAATCATCTCACCACGATCTCTCCTTTAAAGCATCTGATCAACTGGGGTTTTGAAAGATGTATAAGTCTTTTGCCATCTTAGAGACATGCAAATCCAGAAAAAAAAACTGTGTCAGATTTTATTTCATGATTTTTGTTTGTCAAGAATATAAAAAAAATAGACTAACAAGGGATTACCTTCGTGATGAGATTGAGTCGATTCTTGGAACAACCCTTTTGTTTGCAGTTCTATCTTCAGAAGGAAGAACTTTTGGAAACCTAAACGATGTCTGTTAACAGCAAAAAAAATCTGGAGAAGTTATGGTTTATTGTGATTTGTATGGGTTTGGGCCTTTTATTGAATTCATTTATGTTCCAAAATTGCTTAGTATAAATATATATTTGTAGCCCATCTTGATAATTTACCAGCTTAAATATTATGAAGCTATTTCCAGCCCCATTTAAAAACAGATCATAATTATGTGGCACATAAAAATTGAATTTACAATGAAGACAACATTATAATTTACTGATAATATTTCATATGAACATTGTAAATTGTTTATATTCATTTTAAATTTTTGATAATCATTAGATATGATTTTTATTATTATACTATTGATATAAATATTACCATTATATTGTACCAGTACTAAAGTTGTTATGTTTCTGAATGCAATTTATATCATATAGTTAAACAATTGAGACTCGAATACACATTTATTTTACGATATTTTTACAGATAGCACATCTTATTATTTATTTTACGATACAATATATCTGAATTATACAGTAAAAAAAATTTTGAAAACCGAGAAACAAAACCCGCCCTCATAGAGGGCGGGTCAAAATCTAGTTAAAATATATTAAAAGTTAAGTTATTAATTTGATGCAACACAATAAAACTCATAAATTTGTTGATTTATGATGTTTTTCAAACTGTATTAAAAGCTGAACTAATAAATTTTAGTGAATTTTATTGTGTTTAAAAAATTTGATATGCAATTTTGGTTACATGATCAGTTTATGGTTTGAACCAATTATTAGATCAGCCTGGTTACGTGAATGGTTTATGGTCGAACCTATTCTAACCATCAGGTCGGTCCTGTTTTTGGAACATATGTGATTTTTGATGGGTTTATGGTTGACGGGCTTAAAAGCGGAGCAAAAAGAACAAAAGACCTAAACCAAAACTTACAATTTAAAAGTAAAAGTTTGGGCTCCCAAAAGAAGCAGGGGCGTCCCTGAGCCTTCTGATACTTATGGGCTTTTGATATAGTTTTGCTATCCCCTTGTTTAGAATACTGTTAGGTTTCCTTTTAACCCTACCACAAGACCTCGCAAATCTCCTCTTCATCGAAGGTGCTAGATCTCCACCTCTGTGGGAGACCATGGCTAGAGACAGTCCTAGCGTCATCAATATCCCTCTGGATCTAACGGTGGAGATACTCGAGAAACTCCCTACCAAATCTCTAGCGAGATTTCGATGCGTCTCATATCAGTGGGAAACTATCATCAACAGCTACATAGTCATCGACTCGATCGTGACTCGCCGATCAAATCAACAACCACCCCGTGATCCCCACTTCTTCCTCGAGAAGCTTTTGAATCAACCACAGCGTGGTGTCCACTGGCGTTCGTTCCCTAAACCGTCTTCCATCCTCTCGTATACTTACCTTTATCACCAAGTCACAGACGAAGAGCAACTCTATCACGAGGAGATCATCGGAAAATGCGAAGGCTATCTGACAAGTTTTCAATACGTACGTGGGTTGATAGGGTTTTCGTGTTCTTCACGTAATAATGCTCAGTTCAGAATACACAATCCTACCACGAGGCAATCTATTTTCTTGCCCGTCACGCGTCTACCGGGAACCTTGTCCTACTTATTCGGGTACGACCCTTTCAAGAACCAGTACAAAGTCTTGTGCCTGACGTCACTGAATCGACGGGGACAGTCTTCTAAGCTTTTCATTTTGGGAGATGTCTCGAACGAGTGGTGGGACATACCATGCAGCATCGGAAGCCACTCCCCTTTCGGAGAAGCTGTTGTCATCGACGGGACAATCTATTACACAGCAAGGAACACAGACTGGACTGATGATTTTTTGGTGAGTTTCGACGTTAGGCATGAGATGTTCAATCATATTCAGACTCCGGAAGATCTGCCCTTGTCAACTGACCGTGTAGATTCGACTCTTGTAAACTACAATGGGAAGTTAGGGTGCATGTGTCCAAACAACTTCAGCCTGAACACAGTCGACGTGGATGTGTGGGTTATGCAGGATGCCGAGAAACAAGAGTGGTCGAAGGTTACATTCTCAAACATGCTTCAGGGTTTACCAAAATTTGATATCAGATTTGCGGGTGTCACTAATCCTGGAGGCGAAATCGTTATAGTCCGTAACGATTATCTCAGTGAGTTTGCACTAGATGTTTATTATTACGATCCGAAACACAATGGTCTTAGAAGAGCTGAAATCCAAACGACAACATCTTTATATAGAGTAAGGCCTAGTGAAAAGGTTATAGTCATCGCTGTGACGGATCATGTTGAGAACATCATTCGTTTGTAATTCTCTGCATTTAGTTTATTTAGTTTTGGAATACTAAATAATATGCTACTCCTTTATTATTGTGGTTGTTTAGTCATGACTGAAACACAAGTTATATGCGTCACGTCACGTCTCATCTTTCTTTGATTCTGGAGGATAATGAGTAGTTCAAGATATTAGTATCAGCTGGAAGGGCTATCATTTGTTCGTTTTGCTTTCTATTTTCTTAGTTTGTTAATTGCTCTAATGACCAGACTACATTTCGCCTTTCTTTTGGTACTATTCATGTTTCTTTAGTGGATGTTGCCAGTTATATAACACATTTACACACACGAAAACATTTATAAAACACACAACTAAAGGAAACACATGGATCTGACATGATCTCTATTTACACCCATTGGCCAAGCATTCGATCGATACTACGCCATCTTTAATATAGCAAGACCATTGTGTATCTATAGTCTTAAGCTAAGCATTGTTATCTACATGTTTTATCAAACTCTATATTTTAGTCATTTCTTCTGCCTATGTTACACACATTCATCTTTATGAAACCACCCATTGACTAAGGCTATACACACAAGAAGCCACAACAACATGCAGATTATATTTTTATGATATCTATTTAGATCTCTAATCCATGATTTGATATGTTAAAGAGGGATATATGCCCGAGATCTTAGTTTCATTACTTGTCGACCCAAACTGAATGTTGCTGAAGGATTGGTCGCAAGAATGAGGCATGCCAAGAGAAAGGGAGACACTGTTACCAACCATCGCCTGATAGTTTTCAAATCCTCCATTGAATTGGATCAACTTCGCTTGGTTCACGTGTTGCTTCCCGAACGTCATTACGCTGCAACTTGAGAACGAGTTTTGCATGGAGGTTTCATTTTCAATGAATCCTTCATGAAACGGGGGTAAGATCAAATTCGAAGATTCATCTGAAGTTGTATTATTGCAAAGTTGTTTAGAGGATGAACCTTTGTTGCCATTTTCACCGAGGTTTCCTCCTTTTCTGCTTTCTTGAATATTCATTTCTTCCAAATACATCTCCTCCACCATTGGTTTCCACACTCGAACTCGAGCATTTATGAACCAATTCGATACCTACATACATTATACACAAACAACATAAATAAGTTATTACAACACTGTTAAAGAAAATATTTAGAAATATGCTTTTCTTTGCCAATGTTTTGGATATTTCTGGAATACTTTCAATACATAATCTCAGAAACTTACCTGGCTTTTGGTAAGGCCAGTCTGTTTGGCAAGCATTTCTTTATCTAAATCCCTTGGATACCTATACAGAACCAAAAAAGGCACGACTAATTGTTAAGTTGCACGTCTGAACAAAAATATCTATAATCTTATCATCACCTGACCTCACTGCTGTTTCATTTTTTTCCAAAATTGTATTGTTAGAAAGTCAGATATCAGAAATAGAGGTAGTTCAATTAGTCAATTCACTCACTGTCAATTAGTTCTGAATTTGAAATGTATGATCTCTAGCTAAACATTTCCTCTCTTTTTTTTGTTGATCCTAGCTAAACATTAACATTCTAATTTTTAATAGTTGCACTATATATCTATTACAATCGGTAAAATATAATATGTAGGTAATATTTTCTTACGGGTGAAGAAAATGGTTGAAAAGCCAAGTCCGGAGAACGGAAACAGCTGTTTCGGGCAAACCTCGTTGTGGTCTCCAAGCATTCGAATGGTTATGTGGCATCTTCCCCAACTGCTTGGCTAAACTTACACCTTCAAATTCTTTCTCTCCTAACAAACTGTTTATTTGTTTGATTTGCAAACATATCGTGTCTTTCACAGCACGAAACTTCTTTGATATTGTTTGCAACGCCATATGTGTGTACGAGTTTGCCGAGCCTAAACCCGCTTCTTGCTCAAACGATGAGATTACTGTCTGCATTTGTTCGTGGTATTGCTTGTATATCTGTTCAACCTGTGTATTTTACCCAATTCATTTCCCAAATCAATCACTAAATCTTCAAATCTGTACTGATCAACAAAATAATCAGTATATGATGTATGCTAGTTTTTCAGTAACGGCTAAATATATTACGTTTTGAGTCCTTTTCAAGTAAAGCTTTTGCCTTATATATAACCAAGTAAATCATGTGTATGAATATCATATATGTACTACTTAGAGAATATGTAAATAATTTTCTTGCCAACTAAAGCAAAACATGAAAGTGTGGTCGATTGAAATTTGGTCTCTTGCCTCTCAACAAAACAACTTTATCAATATGGGTTGTTTTTAAGAATATTATTCTTATGTTTGTGTTTTTCTTTTTTTTTTGAACTAAAAGGTTGTGCCAAAATGATCTTCTCGGGCAATACACAAGAGCAAGTTAAATTGGATTACACAAGTTCCCTCCCTCTAGGGTGGCTTGATACTAAACCAGGTGAGTACCAAAGCTGAATAGTTATGTTGGAATATGTGAGTATCTATTTAGGTGGGCATAGACAGGTTACCTTTTCTAACACGGAGATGAGCTTTGCTCTCTTCAACAGCAACTCCTGCCGACAAACGCCAGGCTTAGGGTCACCGTTTATGTTCCCAACTCCATTGTATAATCCATAATTCGCCGACTTTTTATTCATTTGTTGCTCTTGTTTGGCGCCACGGCTACCCTTTCCAACATGAACAATCTCATTGAGCAATTCTTGAGCAGCTTTTAAGTAGGTCGGAGCCAAAGCCCTGAAGCTTTGCGTTACTCTTCCGTTTGAAACCGTGGAGATCGTCGAAGAGTTCGCTTGTGCGATATGATCTAGTACTTCATATTTGTCCATTCGCCGTGGATGTTGTTGGGGCGCGAAGCACAAGTCGTAGAAGTGATTGTTATGAGCATTAATGGTCATTGTCTGATCAGGGGACGGATTCAGGTTCACCATAAAAAGATCGGAAGAGGGTTCTCTCATTTCAGTTTCTCCTTCGAAGAAAACAGCCATTATATTGTTACCTCAATCTACATATATGTATGCATGTATATTAGGATAAGAAAAGAAAAAACAACTATTCTGACAGTAATAAAATAAATATGCCTTCCAGAAAATTAGAAATCAAGAACAACCTCAAATTAAAATTTACATAGATCTGAAATGATCTAGCTTTGCTTGAAGAAGACGATAAGAGCATACGAAAGAAAAGAGATGACAAAAATGAGAAGAATCATATCAAGACATTTAATTTACCGTTTTTATTATTAGAAATGATGAGCTGCAAATTATAGGTGTGAGTTTCCCATTGTCCTCTGTGTTCAATGCTTCAATAATCTGTCAACTAGAAAGTCCAAGGCCGATTTATATTATGAAGACATGTACACATTTCTGCCTTGTAAGTCGCTTTTATATATAAACTATGATTGGACTTTTGAGAAATTGGAAATGTATACTTTCTTCTTTTCATCTGATTGGATAACTAAAAACAGTGACACTCACGATTATTTTCTTGTGCTGTTTTGAATTTCAGTTAATGGTCATTGACTAATGACCAATCCTATCCTATCTATAAGTTTTCTTACAACGATGATTGTTATCATGCATGACATATGCACATGAAGTTACTGGTTACATAGCTCATTTTAGAGCCAACGCAGAAAAAATATGTAAATATATCTGAAGAAGATTATATTTTTCTGTACATATATATGTGTTACAAAAACAATATATGTGTATATATTGCATGTATGTGTGTGAATTATTTATTCTGGCTGTAACTTTTTCTGAAATTGTAACGAAGCAAGGCTGAAAAGGTAGAAATAATTATATAAAATAGTTCTGTTCATTGAATTTTAAAACCTTTCAGTTGTGCATGGGTAGAGATGCCTAAACTGAGGACTTGGTAGCATACTGGATAAATAGCAAAACATTTACATTTTCGAATATAGGGAATGTTTTAGTCGAGGAGAGCTCTCACATAATAATTATAAAAATACTAAAAATAAATTTTATGGATTTGTTTTATTTTTCTTTTTTAACATTTTTTTTTATTTTTTTTATTTGTTCTTTGGACGGGTAAGGCTATATTGTATACCTCTCGCATAATATTATTTTGTCTAGCATTTTTTGGATAAATTTTGGATCCAGTATAATTCAAGATTGACAAAATAATTTATTACCTTTAATGCAAATTTATAAATATGACTAAAATAAAAAAATTCCACTTGTTTGGTAAATTAATAAATATTCCTGAAAGGAAAAGTAATAATATGCGACATATTATTTATTTTTTAAAAGGCTTATACGACTTTTTTTTTGAACTTTGGCTTATACGACTTACTACCTTTATTGTTAGCTTCAACCATTTCATATGGGACTCTTGGGACCCTAGCCTTATCACACTGAAAAACTAACAATATCAAAATTGTCAATATATTGATTGATATATTGAACCACAGCAATCCATATACGAAATGTGCATCCAAATCCCCTCCTTACACAAGAAATTATGGTTGATGTAAACTATCTCAATCATATAAAATATTTGTATGGGGTTGCCGTAAGCCACAACATAGTTTTCTCGCCAATCGTGATTAATCCCGAATGCTCAGAGCCACAGACCGTATAGTACTGAGAAAGTGATAGCTCTACAAAGGCAATCTAAGCATAGATGTAGTTAAAAAAATATATTGTAATTGAAGAATTATACTTGTAATTTATTTATTTTAAATACTATTTGTAACTCGATGCCAAATAAAAAACTATTTGTAACTATCTTCATTCGTTTGCCATTTGTAATGTAAAAGTGAAATAATACTATAAGAGATGGAACTATATTATCATGTGATGTACGCACGTTTCCTATATGGTAGCGCATACATATGAGCCGAACATGAATAACTTATTCGGGTCAACATTTATTATTAGTTATACAGTATAATACTACTTTTGTTAACAAAATCTACAATGGATCTATTTATATGTCAATGTGTATGATCAAATATATGGGAAAGATAATAGAAGTGGGTCAGCAGAACCATGGAGATAGTTGTAGAACGAGGAAACGTCTACTTTCAGTCCATACATCGAAAGTCTTTTCTTCTTTCTTTTTAGTAATCAAAGAGTTATATTTGAAAATAAATAAGAGCCAAATCAGTTTGGGACAACTCACTCTTTTCTTTTCTTTTCACTTTTTGCAACAGAAGAAAAGTTGTTTTGTCAACGAAGATAAATACTTCTTCCGTTTTATATTATAACTAGTTTAAAAAAAAATTAATTGTTCACAATATAAGTAACTTTTATTATTGTAAGTTTTACTTTATTAAATACTAGGTAAGGAACTCGTGCGATGTCGCACGAGAACTCATTTTATGTTTAAACAAATTTAAAAATTGTAATAGAAAACTCTATAAAATTTATCAAAAATTATCCAATTTATTTT
>OVBX01007874.1:0-10439 GCA_900406325.1 Erucastrum elatum
AAATTGTTGTATAAAAAATGAAAAAAAATATTATATATTTTTTATCAATTATACAATCCAAATATATTGTATTAAAATAAAATTATTATTTCTATCTAAATATTTTATCAATATATTATTATTTTTTAAAAATATATATGTAAATATTTTACTAATTTTGTAATTAGCAATGAAATATTATTATGCAATATTGAATAGGCAGATAAAAAATCAACATAAATTAAATACAAAATAATTATCAAATATGTTTTTTCATTCACATATTAACTTGTTTGAAAACTAAAGACAAATACAATAATATAAATATAATAATAAGAATTAAATACATGTGATGGTTTTAGACATTTTACAACATGTAAACTATAAAATATTGTATTTGAAATATTTAAAGAAACATTAAAATATATGACTAATTTAGTGATAAATTAAATTATTATTAAATTCTTTATAATATTAATGTATGAAGTGATAAATTTATTTATTTTTTAATATCTTATTTAGTGAAAAATTATATTATCTTTGCAGATGATAATATTTTAATATTCTACCAAATTATATTTCTATTTATTATTTATTTATTCAATAATGAAATACCAATATAACAAATAAAAATAAATAAATAAACGAATACATGTGAAAATTTGAAACAATATATTTGATGAAAAAAATATACTCTAATACTATTATGTGTGATTTTTTAAATGGACCCAATGAACCATCTTTAGAAATCAGTTAACATTATTTATTATTAATAATATTATAATTTATATATAACTTGAATAATATAATTTATTTCTTAATAAACCGGAAATATAACCACAATATCTTTTAATATCTTTTCATTTAAAAAAAATCAAAAAATCTGTTTAACAAGATCTTAATTTCAAAACTTATATGTAATATTTACACTAATTTCGTAGTTAGTTTTGAAATATAATTTAACATTAATATATTCAGTTATCATTTATAAATTAAAATATTAATATTCTATTATATTTTTATCTATTATATAATCACAATCAATCATATTAAAATTTATTATCTAATTTAAATATTTTAACAATATCATAATTTTCATAAATTTCGTAATTAGAATTGAACTATATATTATTATGCATTAATAAATATATTTTTATTGTTTACAATCCGTCACATATTAATTTTTTTAATAAATAAAAATAAATACAATAAGATAAATATATAATAAGAGATAAAAAATACATGTGACAGTTTTAAAAAATTGATTATTTACAGCATATAAACTGTAAGTTATTATATTTGAAATAGTTATAAACATTAAAATTAAAAATATATATCATTATAAATTTAAAATATATATATATATATATAATTAAAAATAACATCCACACGGTTGTACGGGTCGAGATCTAGTTACCACATTACAACCTACATTTTCCAGCTTGGAACAGTTGAATTGAGAAAAGTTTTATTTGATAGAGAAGTTGTGTAATACTACGAGCGCACAAAGCTTTTTTTGAATCTCAAAGATGGTTTATGTTTATCCGTACATCACTGCCTATATATATATATATATTATTTCTGTACTCATTTAACTTTTCTACAATTGGTTTCAAGTACATTTATTTTTATTTAACATATTTATTAAGTGTATATGATAGATCAAATTTCATTTTAAATAATTATATCATCTCTTCCAAATATTTTTGCGTACTAGATAAATTGTATTCCAGAAATAGCTGGGGACGGACAAAAAAATCCTTTGCACAAGAACTGATACAATAATATTACTATAATAGCATGTGGTATAAGATGGCCTTCTGGCTAGACAACAAAAAATGTGTAGCTACTGGCTAATACCAAAAAACCTCAACTAATGCGATTTAAAAACGTTATATATTAAAAAAGAAGATTTGTGAAATAAACTTTCTCATTAACCTAGAAAGAATATATCCAAATGTTTATATACATTGGTGGTTTAGGTAAAAGGAAACCAAACCACACTAAACCAATGGTTAACTAAACCAAAGATAATCAATTTACAATATATAAGCTAATACATCCCCCTCAAACCGTGCAAGACAAAGGTTTGAACATGTTTGAAATAGACATCTTTGCCAAGAGAGAATGAAAAGGACCTGGATGTAACGCTTTGGTGAGTATATCAGCATGCTGGTTAGCAGTAGAAACATGAAAGAGCTTCAAGAATCCACGTTTGAGTTGATCCCTCACGGTATGGCAATCAATCTCAACATGCTTCGTTCTCTCATGTATAACAACATTCGACGCAATGTGCATAGCAGACTTGTTATCACAGAACAACTTAGCAGTGGCTGTGACACGCACCTTCAAGTCTCTGAGCAACTGTGCTAACCATAAGAGTTCACAAGTAGCTAACGCCATGCTTCGGTACTCCGCCTCTGTACTACTCCGGCTTACTGTCTGCTGTTTCTTGGACTTCCAAGTGATAAGTGAAGTGCCAAGGTACACACAGTAACCTGAGATCGAACGACGAGAGTCAGGACATGTAGCCCAATCAGCATATGTAAAGGCATTAAGGCAGAGCTCTGTGTTGGAGGCGTAATGTAATCCTTGTCCCGGATTAGACTTGATAATACGCAGAACTTTGTAAGCTGCTTGAAAATGTATATCAGTTGGACAAGAGAGAAACTGACTCAGGTTGTTCACCGCAAAAGTGATATCAAGACGGGTTAGAGTCAGATACAAGAGACGACCAATCAGCTCGCGGTACTGAGTAATGTTCTGCAGAGGTTTACCAGTCGTACGTGAAAGCTTGAGAGTAGGATCCATTGGAATAGAACTTGGCTTGCAAGCTAACATTCCTGTAGACTCAAGAATATCCAAAGCACACTTCCTCTGACAGACTGATATCCCAGTAGAATTACGAGCAATCTCTAAACCCAAAAAGAACTTCGGACTGCCCAAGTCTTTGATGAAAAAAGCTTTATGCAGAACTGACTTTAAAGCTTGAAGATCAGTATCGTTGTTGGAAGCAATCAGTATGTCATCAACGTACACGAGCAAGGCAATGAAAGAGGTACCAGATTGTTTGATGAAAAGGGTATTATCACTTGGTGACTGAGAGAAACCCACAGAAAGAACCACATTTGAGAAGCACTGGTACCACTGGTGAGACGCTTGCTTCAAACCGTATAAAGACTTGTGGAGGCGACATACTGGGTTTGGAGGAAGAGCTTCAGCAGGCGTATAACCTTGAGGTAAAGTCATATATATATATCTCCTCATCTAGATCTCCATGGAAGAAAGCATTTGACACGTCCATCTGCGTCAAAGACCACCCAAAAGCAGAAGCTAATCCAAGCAACATCTTCACACTTGATAATCTCGCAACGGGTGAGAAAGTGTCTATGTAGTCCATGCCTTCAAGTTGAGTATACCCCTTAGCAACCAAACGCACATTTGGACGATCAATAGTGCCATCAGGGTTATACTTAATCGTGAAGATCCAACGACATCCAATAGCATGTTTCCCCGGAGGCAATGAAACAACAGTCCATGTCTTCTTTGTTTCTAAAGCTGTAATCCCCAATCCCACATCACCATTATATTCCACATAGGATCATTTAAAGCCTCAAAAATATTCTTTGGTTCTGTCTCAAGAGTACACGAAAGAACAAAAGACTGATAGGAAGGCTTGAGATTAGAGTAATCAATATATGAAGAAATGAGATAATTTGGAGACAGTGTTTGGGCAGAAGAAGTTGAAGATGAAGAGGAAGAAGTAACAAGAGAATAATGATAGTCAGAGAGATAACTAGGACGTCTACCTTGTCGTCTTGATCGATCAATGTTTTGTGCAACTGGTCCTGTGCCTGATGTAACACCGTCTGTCGATCCATTGGAGGAACTAAGTTGCGTAGGAATGACAGGAACCACATGAATGACAGGAACCACATGAGGTATAGTATGATTATGCACAGGTAAAGATGGTAGAACATCCAAAGAAGCAGGAGTAGACATAGGTAAGACAGTCTCAGTGAATACATAATCATTAACAGGAGTAGCAGAAGATGTTTTGAAAGGAAAAATTGTTTCATGAAATGTAACATTACGAGAAACAAAGATCTGATGAGAATCAATATCTAACACTTTATAACCTTTGTAACCAGATGAGTAACCAAGAAAAACACATGCACTAGCCCTCTGAGTGAATTTATTTCGGTCTTTAGGATATGTGGAAACATAGCATAAGCAACCATAAGACCGAAGAAAAGTGTAATCATGAATCTTTTTGCACAAAACCTCATAAAGAGAAAGCTTGTTTAAAACCAAAGATGGAGTACGATTGATAAGAAATACTGCTGTTAACACACACTCACTCCAGTAAACTAATGGAACATTTGATTGAAACAACAAAGAACGAGCAACATTAAGTAAATGTTGATGCTTACGTTCAACAACCGAGTTTTGCTGCGGAGTATATGCACATGAAAACTGATGAAAAATGCCATGATCCTTAAGCAGTTGAGTAAATGACAATTCAGGGGCGTTATCACTACGAATTGCTTTAATAACAGTGTGATATTGAGTTTGAACATGCTTAAGAAACATAGGGAAAATTGAAAGAACATCACTTTTATTTCTCATCATATAAAGCCATGTAACACGACTACAATCATCAACAATGGTTAAGAAGTATTTATACCCATCAACAGACTCAACACTAAATGGTCCCCATGTATCTAAATGAATCAAATCAAACGGAGACGAGGACAAATGATTATGAGAAACATAAGGCAAGTTCTTTTGTTTAGCTAATGGATATACATGACAATGATCTAGACTCGATTTAGACAAACTAATACCAGGAATGTGTTGCAACTTCACAAGAGACGGATGCCCTAGACGTTGATGCCAAATATTTCCATCAAGCAATGAACCACAGAAAGAACTACGAGAAGCTGTGATGACTGGTGCAAGAATGTACAAGTTGTTGACAAGATCTCCTTTACCAATCATCAAGCCCCGAGTAAGGTCCTGAATAAAGCAATGTTTCAGCTTATATTCCTACTAATGTAATTTCCACTCGTTTTAGTTTTCCTCTAATCTGATAGGTAAAACTTTAGGTTAGAGAATAGAACCTCGAGAGCCAGGGGCTCGTAATGATCATACGTCTGTAATGCATTGTATGTCCCAGAATAGGTCCCATTCTTTTAACCTTTCCAGGGAGTCGATGACTATTCATAGCTATTACCTTGACACGCCATGCTAATGTGCCTTGGATGATCCACATCTCAGGGTCAGGCGCTGATGAGCACATTGAACTATCCATGTGGCTGAGAGCCTACGAGGATAGAAATGAGCAGAGCATTTTTCTTGTTGCAAAAGAGCACTAACACTAATCAAGTTGAAACGAAAAGAATCAACATAGAGCACATTATGTAAAATCAATGATTCATTAATGCGAATGGTTCCTGTATGAGTAATAGCAACTTAGAACCATCCGGAAACGACACTGTTACATCATGCACATGAAAAGTCCCACTAAACATTGTCAATTTCGAACAAAAATGAGTAGTAGCACCAGTATCAAGTATCCAACTATCATTCGAAATGGTATTTGCAAGAGAAGAAAGACACTGATGTTGAAAAGTAAGAGTATTGTGATGAAAACGAAGGCTGGAAGAAGAAAAAGGAAATGAGACATTACCAGAAGATGATTGAGGATCCATAAAACCCTGTGAGGTAATAGTAGCAGTGGGATAAGAGTGAGATACATCCGGAGTAGCTTGTGTCACCTGAGGACGAGCATGAGACGTGAGCTGACTGATCAAAGACTGCACTTGTTCAAAGCTAAAACATCTCAAGTCCAAAGAAGTAGGTGGCTGGTTAACCACGACATTAGCAGCAGCATTCTGGGAAGAATAGTTCTGAGAAAAACGACTGCCAGACTGAGAGTTGCTGCGTGCTTGAGGCTGTCCTGAAGAAGGAGCAGACCGGTTATGAAGCCGGTGACCTGGTGGATAACCGTGGAGCTTGAAACATTTCTGGTGAGTATGACCAGGACGTCCACAGTGAGTACAAACCATCTTGTGAGGAGAACGATACTGAGCAGCATAAGCAGCATTCTCAGGTGGACCATTGTAATGATTAGTATCAACAGACTGAGAAACAGTAGCTTGGAATACAAGAGTCTCTACAGATACATAAGGCTTCAGATTCTTCTGTCTTTCATCTTGGGAAACCATGTTAAACACCTCATCAATCGTTGGTATTGGTTTCAGCATCAAGATGTGGCGACGAGTCTGTTCATAAGCTTCATTCAAGCCCATAAAGAACTTGGTAACACGACTCTGTTGCTGTAACTGCTCCCAAAGCATAGCTGCATTACATTCACAGTGGCCACATGTACAGACTGGCAGCTCAATGTAATTCTTGTATTCCTCCCACAATGTGACAAGCTCAGTGTAGTATGTACTCACGTCCATTGAACCTTGTTGAATAGAGCTAAGATGTTGCTCAATCTCTTACACTCGCGGAGCATCGTCTTGTTTAAAACGAGATAAAATGTTCTTCCAAATCATCTCAGCAGTAGACATGAATAAGAGACTCTGACCAATCTTCTTGGAAACAGAGTTGATTAACCAAGCTGCTACCATATCGTTGCATCTTGACCACGATCCAGCATCACGATCAGTAGGCAAAGGTCGAGGAATAGTACCGTCGATGAATCCGAGTTTGTTACGGACGTTCAAAGCCATTCGCACTGATCTTCGCCAAGAATGAAACTCAGATCCAGAAGTCAATCGATCAGATACAAGCACCAAACCAGCGTGATCGGAAGTATGAAGATAGTACGGATTTTCATAGAGACCCGTAACCGAACGATCGAGATTCGCCATTGTTGCGTAAGCACGAATGAGAAAGAAGAGCTGAAAAATGGACTTGTGAAGCTGAATTTCCAGGAAACAAGATCGATATCCAGCAAGAAACTGCTCGAATCCAAATCCAATCAGCTCAAATCAACAAATCGAAAGAGAACAAGAACGAAGAGCGACGAAACGAATCCAAGAAACTCGAGAAGTAATGAGATGAATCGAGTGCAAAGATCAGAGAGATACTGCGAAATCGAAACACGCATGACGAAGAAGAAAGCTCGAGTAACAGAATCAATGGAAGCATTTCGGCTCTGATACCATATTGAAGAAGAAGATTTGTGAAATAAACTTTCTCATTAACGTAGAAAGAATACATCCAAATGTTTATATACATTGGTGGTTTAGGCAAAAGGAAACCAAACCACACTAAACCAAGGGTTAACTAAACCAAAGATAATCAATTTACAATATATAAGCTAATATTATACTAACTTAATCAGAGCCAAAGCTCGTGTGTGGTTTGGTAAACTTCGCATGAACTTCACAGAAATCACCACCTTTATCTCATTTGTTTTTTTGTGTAGTTTCTTTTACTAATTTTTTTTTTGAAAAAATCCTTTTACTAATTTTAGTCATCGAGTATTTTTGGTATGTTTCACTAAGTTCGAACAAAATATTTCACGATTGCCGTTTATAGACAATTTTGCGTATTGACGTCTAAAGCTATAAATTTGATATACTATAAATAAAACGGGTTTATCATTCTCAAACAATGCCGACATCTCATGATGAGAAAACAAGAAAAAGATGCTGACATTAATTTGATTCTAACTTTTCATCATAGTCAGTGTAGAATATACAAATAAGAGAAAAATTGAAGAAAATAAAATAATGAGGACCTAAGAAACAAGCTTCGGTTACTTTCTGTTTTCTGTTTCTGCTCTTTCCTTTAGCAGGAAGTCGTTTTTCTTGAGTAATAACTGAATATTTAATATAGAATGGATTCAACATGAGAAATATATGAAAGATAAGAAAACAATTAATAAGTAAACTTTTTTTACTTATAATAATTGAGGAGTTGTGAATGCAAAAGCAAAGCCCGTGAAGGGGTGCATGTGAGTACTAAAGGAGATGTTATAATCAGTGCCCATTGACAACAGATAGACCAGACCCACTCACGAGTCTCTTTCGTTTTACAGTATTCGTAATTTCGTATATATGCTTAAGAAAATATATATGTCTCATTTTTGTTAAATATATTTTCAGATTTTGATTATCCACTTGGAATCATAGCTAAAATGTGATGATTCGACCAGATTACAGGTATACTAATGAAACACATATATATATTTAAAAAGGGTTAAATCCGGGTCAGGTCTTGGATATACGAAGACCGCAAGCAAATAAAAAGTTAAGATCTAATGTTAAGAGATTAATTTTAAAAATATTTTAAAACTAGCTTTTAATAAAAACTTAGGACGGGAGTATCGAACTCATTACCTAGCTATAGTTGATAGGATTCATTTACCACTATTTTAAGTTATTTTGGCCGGTTAAAATTTATATATTATGTAAGGCCGGATGCCCAAGCTTCTAGTGCTTTCTCTCAGGATCCGCTACTGATCCGGATCAATAATGGCACAAACTTAATTTTTGGTGAGAGATGTAATCCACAGATAGATATTCTATCAGATATTCAAATAGACCGTAAACAATAGATTTATATCTACATGGCCACCTCAAGTCGAACCCACACAACGCTATCTCTTTGACGCTTACCATTGGGCTATCTTAAGATGGTTGATAATGAAATATTTTAGAATAGTTATTATTGCGTTTAAGATTTTGTTAATTACTATATATATTGTTTTGTCAGCTAATTAGTAATTACTATATATATGTGTGTGTGTGTGTTTATGTTCAACAAAAAGAACTAGTTATTTAATTATTGACATACTCTCTACTGTGAGCATGCATGGTATTGTTAGTAATTATTGAAAGATCTAACAATACTAAAAATCACTTTCCTTAAATCTTCTTTAAAACACAATTTTTCTGCATGGCCTCTCGAATCTACACACTAAATGTGAGTATCATACGACACTCTAATCATATGCCAAAACGACAGATCCAACACATGCTTGAGCTCTAGGCTTATAGAAATTCCCATACTTACGTTACATACACAATGGATGTAAATTGTAATTGTATATATCAAAGAAAAAGGCGACACCTAATATCGAATATATACGCATCATTTTAAGTATCATCACTTCATGTTGCGCATACACGTGTTTCAGTGTTTGTCTATGTTGAAGTCTTGGCGATCCATGTTTCCCTACCAAGCATGTGTTGGCCGTTTGTGTAAGACAATACGACACACTTTTACACTTCGGCATATTTTCTACTTATAGCTTCCAAATACTAATTCACGAGTAATCAATTTACATCACTGTCAATATCATCATTTGTTTAAGAAAAGTCCAAGTAAAATCGAATATTATGATCCTCTTGTATCATATATAGGTTACGAATACATTATAAGCAGGAACTTTTTCGTTTATTTATTACATTAGTTTTTATAAGTAAGTTTGTCAGTCACAACATGGAAAATAATGGATATTATTGACTCAATTTTGTTAAAGAATTCTAAAATAAAATTCCGTTTTGAAAACCCGTGACCGTGAGCCTCTCAATATTCTTGGATCGCTTTTCTTATTTAAACCCCTCAAAAACCTTCTCTTTCTTCAACTTAAGCCACCAAAACACAAAGTCTTAACCACCAGAGCACTCTCCTTTAGACAGAGAAAGGAAAAAAAATGATAATGAGAAGAGGTCTAAGGCTGGGAAGCATCACAATGATAATGTTAATGGCGGTTTTGGTATGGTCCATAACTCTAGAGACCTGCATTGCTAGAAGAGGAAGACATTGGAGGCATGGCCACCGAAGCTCCTCTGACTTGTCTGATTCCTTGTCAAGCAAGAAACCGAAAAGCCACAGTCACCACAGTCACCATAGCTCTCACAACAACAACCATAATCATCACCAAAAGTCTAAACCTAAACCAAAACCGAAGCTGAAAACGCCACCAAAAGGTGACCATAATAACTCTCCGGTGGTTTCACGGCCACCAAAAGTCCAACCACCGTCTCTTCCACCACCAAAGGGATCCAAAGTTTTCAATGTGATGGATTTTGGCGCAAAGGGTGATGGCAAATGTGATGACACTAAGGTAAAAATTAAAATTAGCTCATTAGTTTCGTTATCCCCGTATAATTTTCAATCCTAGGGGTTTTTTTAGTACATTTTTATCAACAGTTTTCAAGATTTTTTTTTTGAAAATAAATAAATACGTTACAGTTATGAGAACACTGAGACAGAACAAGAAAAAACAGAGCAAAGAAACAGGTTTCTCTGTCTGTGAGGTCACTTTAAACTTTTTAATTCTATGTTTACTTGCGCCAAAAGAAAAAGACAAACGAATATAAAGTAAGTGACAACAGAATAACAGATTACATATGGGACCACAGATGACCAGGCATAGTAAGTTAGTAACCATTATTATAACGGTGATTAATAGAGTTTCATAAACGTTTACA
>OVBX01007876.1:0-10438 GCA_900406325.1 Erucastrum elatum
TATATATATATATATATATATATGTTAATAACTTTAATATATATATTGAAGGGTATATAAGTCTTTTAGATTTTAAGATGCTAATTTTTCATCCAAATACTAATTTTGCATCACAAATATCTATATGCTATAGATTTTGCATTGAAATGTAGCAGGTTAATACAAATGAATTAGTGTCCAAATGAACAACAACTAAGCAGTTGCATCCAAATGATCCATCATAAAAAAAACATGGCCTTAATATAATTTACCGGGTAAAACTGCTTGATGATGCAAAAACCCGGGAGGTACACAAGGAAAAAAAATGTAAGTGAAATAATGAAACCTTTGTCAGGATGTGGATTTACCGAAAAATTGATTGTTGAAAATCATATAATGAAATAAATTTGATTTAATGAATTGAGGTGTTGGCAAACGTTTTTGGCAAATGGCTGATTTGTTTTTTACAATTTTGGCAAATTATCAATGAGCGCCGTCAAGAGAGAAAATGGGCGATTAAAGTTCCACATCTCATGTCGTTGTTGGTGTAACCTTACCTCCACCTATGAAAACCTCTTCTCTTTCTTTCTGTTATGGATATGGTATGGATTACACAGCTTCTTCTTTTCTGAACATGAACCTGATCCAGATCATGACTCGATGTCCTTCCTCAAAAACCTCCTCTCCGTGGTCTCAAATCCTCAACCTTTTGACCCTCTTCACCCAACATGTTCATTCCCCTCTGTTTGTTGTACTTCTTCCCTTGAAACTAACATTTTTCCTCTAAGGCCCATGTCCAGCTCATGTAATTCAGTCTTCTTGTGCTTTGTACTATAGATTTCTACTGTTTTGTGCAGCTTTCAGTTATTTTCTATTTTCTAGTTGCAATCTTTCCTTCCTGCTATGGGACACTTCTCTCCTTTTAACAAATTTTCACAAGGTATTGTCCCCTTGGAACAAATCACATATGGTACCCTTCTCTCCTTCTATCAATTTTTCACAAGATTCAGTCCGGATATACGATACTCTACGGGATAAAAATATATACTAATATTCAATATCCAACAAATATGAGGCAAAGCACAATTTTTTTTTATTTTCTTTTAAGATATCCCCTCACTATTATAAATAATATATTTATTGTTTCCTTATTATAAGATTTTATGTACTAAGAAATATTTTAGTTATTAAAGTCCACTAAAGCAAAGAAACTTTAATTTGAATGAAATATTGTTATTTTATATTTATTTTTTAATAAAATTTATAGATCGACTTTAATATCTGATTTAAATATTTTATATATCGATACCAAATATCCAAATTGTTGCAGAGCACGTATATATTGGAATATTGTTGATCACGACGGAGCGGAATAGATCGTGGATACCTCCAAAATTTTAGATATTTGCTATGTATCTACCCCTAGAGTCACTTTGAAATTCTGATTTATGTGAAGTCTATATTATTTTTATAATCTTTGTCAAGTTATTTATGTTTTAGACACTCGATAATTTATTTACATTTGTATGATTTTATATATTTTGTTAAATGTTGATGAATATGTAAGATCTTTTTAGTTAACCGATGAGAAGATTAAAATATCTTTTGTCCCCATTTATTTAAAAGCAAAGAAGCATGACTGCGCGAGGACAAACATAAAATCATAAACAAAGACATAAAGTTATTACTTAAAAGTCCATTGGTTTTCAGCGCGAATTTCCTCTTCATCTTCGGGTGTAAAGTCATTCTCAATGTTGAGTAGAGCTCGAATCTCTTCCGGAGATTTACCTTTGATCATATCAGCGACTCCTTGGCAAGTGATATCAAGAAGATCTTTGATATTTAGAAAATTAGCAGCCATAATTAGGTTAAAGAGCGTCGACTGATCAATATTACTCAAAAACTCAGTGTCCCAATTTTTCAGCTCCTCTTTCAAGAATGAAGACGAATTACCTTCACCATCATGGACGACAGCGACATGTTTCTTGCAGTACTCAATTACTTTGGCGAGAATCTCGCCAGTAACATTGGCAAGAGGGATTTCATTACCGACGCAGTTATCTTCAACCATGTGAGCTATGGTTTGGGACTGGAGAGCCACCGCTTCTTCAACCTCAAAGGTCTCACCATCGGAGCTCTTCAAAACAAAAATCTTGGACGTCGACATCTTTGGTTTTGATTGTGGAGATTGATGAACGTTAGAAATTAGGATTTCGGATATTTAATGTGGTGAAATGATGGCATGTTTCTATTTACAATGGTCATTAAATGACCAAACAAGTAGAAAGAAATCTGTATTTTTTAAATATTGCAATTAAAATCTTAAAATCTTAGTTTCAACAACATTTGTAATTTACCCCGAACCCACAATACAGTATCGACACGTCAGTTTTTCTAATTTTCTAGATCATCTATATATCAGAGATATAATTAGAATTAAAACATGACTTGTAATATTAAATTTAAAAGAAAAAAAATTGTATTTTTAAAATATATACACTTAAAATTTTTATTAGAATAGTCCGTGCCATGCGTTCTAAGTTTCATTTTTATATGATAAATTGGGGTTTAAATATGTTAGTTTGTTGTATATTTTTATTATGCTGTTATGTACTCCCTCTGTTTTTAAAAGATATATTTTTAGTGTTTTCACTCATATTAAAAAAACGCATTAGATCACTATAATAAATTTATCGTTTTCTGTAATTTTCAATTTTCAACAAATTTTGGCCAATAGTAATCCAATAAAACCAATTAATTTTCTTAAAGTTTGCAATTTTTTTATAGAAAATGTAACACATCAATCTTTCTGAAACAAATATTTTTCTAGAACATCAATCTTTTAAGAACGGAGGGAGTAATATTTTGTGTTTAATCGAATAGTGCTTATTTTAAACAAGTCCAACTTGGGATCGAATTTTTTTATTAATTTATAGATTATTAATTTAGAGTTTTAAATTTAGTTTAGTTATTATGGAATTGACTCTTTGACTTTTCTACCATCTATGTAGAGACTAATATTATAACCTACCTTCTTTTTCAGCGGTTATTAGAATTTAGGAGTAGAAACAATATCTGTATAATTTAATTTGATTTTTATATGTTTCTATTAAATCTAGATATCTTTTATTATATGAATTAAAGTCCAATATCCAATAAAAAGACGTATCTCACAAAAACAAATATATTGTTTTTGGTAAAATATGTTAGGAAGAATATTAATAGGGGCTATACCACACCGCTAACGGTGCCCCCCATCCAGGAAAACCTCTTATAATTTTTTTCGGAAAGCCTTAGTACCACCGTGCCAACAAGAATCAAACTTGCTACCTCTTGCAGTCATCTGTGAAAAAGGAGACCACTAGGATACAAGCCTTTATTATCTCACAAATACTTGTATTTTTAGAATAGATATGATCTTCTATTATATATAAGTTATATATTTATTTTATCTATATTATAAATTTTTATTTATTATACAGAATTTTTAGATTTGTAATAGGACAAAATCTTAATTTTAAGGGGATATTATTATTTTATATTAAATTTTCTGTTTAAAAGTTATATTTTACCAGTAGAATTAATATTCGTAAAATATATATTTTTGATACACAGATAAATATCCAGTCTATTTAAAAACAAGTGCATATCGAGAAGTTGTTGATCTGGAAGGTGCGGAACAAATACCTCCAAAACTTTAGACATTCTCTTTGTATCCACCCTTAGAATCGCTAAATTCCTGTTGATGTGTTTCTTATATTTATAATTTTGATTAAGCTATTTATATTTTACACATACTTATGTGTTGTTTATATATATTTTAAATTTGATTGAATATGTAAAAAAGAGTTAATAGACATGAAGATTAAAACATTGTTTTTTCCAAATTTATTTCTAAGCAAAGAACAATGACTGCACAAGGACAAACATAAAATCATGAACTAAGCCATATAAAAGTGATCATTCAAAAGCCCATTGGTTTTCAGTGTTAACGTGTGCTTCTGATTCAGCTGTAAAGTCATTCTCGGTGATGAATTGAGCTTGAATCTCTTATGTAGATTTACTTTTAATTGTATCAACGAATGCTTGGCAAGTGAGATGTTGAAGATCTTTGAGGTTTAAAAAATTAGCAGTCGTTATCAGATGAAAGAGCACTGACTGATCGATATTACTCAAAAACTTAGTGTCCCAATTTTACAGCTCCTTTTCTAAGGAAAAAAGAATTACCATCAAATCAGGGACGACGGCAACATGTTTATTGCAATAATCCATTACTTTAGCGAGAATCTTTCTAGTGACATAAGCAATAGGGATTACATTATCAATGCAGTCATCTTCAACCATATGAGCTATGGTTTGGGACTGGAGAGCAACTGCTTCGTCAACCTGAAAGGTCTCACCATCAGAGCTCTTCAACACAATAATTTTGCACGTCGACATTTTTTTTAGTTCTTTAAGGAGATTGATGAACATTAGCAATTAGGAAAATTCCGTAAATGTATAGAAAATGTATTTTACACTGACCAAACAGTTCTTTGAAATATTGCAATTAAAGTCTTAAAATCTTATATTCAATACTATTTTTTATATTCCCGCAAAGCAGTATCCACACTTCAGCTTTCTAATTTTTAAATCATTTTATATATAAAATATTTATATTAAGTCAAAATTTCTACTATCAAATTTAGAAAATAAAAAATTGTATTTTTAAAAGATGTTACTTAATATATTAATGAAACAAGATTTGTAATTTACCCACAGTGCAGCCAACACATCAGCTTTCTTAAACTATTAGGATTTGTGATATTTATTTTGGTGAAATGCTTGTATATATCTATTTATACAATTGTGTTCGTTAAAAGTGATTAAATGTTTAGGGTTTGAATTTTATATTAAAAAGTCAAATCTGTTTTTTAATATTGCAGTTAAAGTCTTAAAATCTTATTTTGAATAACGTTTTATAATTTACCCACAATGCAGTATTCACACATCACCTTTTCTGAACTCTAAATCATTGTATATATCCGGGATATTTAGATTTAAGACATAGTTTTTAATATTAAATTTAGAAAACAAAACAAATTTGTATTTTAAAAAAATATTACTTTACAAAATTATTTGAACAATATTAGCAATTTACCTGCAAGGCATCCAACACACCAGTTTTCCTAATCTCTAAATTATATATCCGAGATATTAAGATTTAAGACACTATATATACAAAATATGTTAAGATACTATTTATAATATCAAAATAATAAAAAAAACAAAACAATTTTTTGCTTTATACAATTTATACAACATTCATAATTTACCCAAACACTTTAGCATTTCTAATTTAAAGATCATTTATTTAAGAGAACTTTACACAGATACACATATTTTGGATTTGCTCATTTACAATATTAGGTACTTTGTTCATAAAGTGTAACTTATGCCTAGGGTGTGAAATTTTCCTGACAAAAACGAATTGAAGGAAAAGAGTGAACATATAAAATTATTGTTTAGTTGGGGTTTAATTGATTAGTTACGCTTCTTGTTTGTAATTAGTGTTACGTAGGTTAATGGATATTTGAGATTCAATAAGCATGTTGGATTGATGATGAATGATTTTAATATGAGAGTAAGGTATTGTGGTAAGGAACATGTGGTCAGGCCCTTAGGATTGGTGTGGTTAATAAGAACAAACATTTTGTGCCTAGCATCATAGTGAACGGTTGGTTGCTCTTTCGAAGTTAGGGGTTTCCTTGAGCTTGTGGTTATGGTCGGAAGCCACATGGTCATGGTTTCGTGGAGAGAACGAATGGGTAGGGCCAGTTTTCAAATGGTCAGAATCAGGGTTGGTGTTCATATGGTCAGATTTAGGGTCTGTGTTCATGTGGTTAGGATTAGTGTTTATGTGGTCAAAGTCTATGTTCATGTGTTCAAGGTAAATGTCAATAACCTTCTCCTTCACTTTTTTAAGGGTTATCGTTCATGTGGTGAGGATGGTGTCTATTCGACAGAGTCGAGGTAGGGTGTGGAGGTAGAATGAGAGGAAACAGTGGGGAAATAATTGCAGCTGTGGTTCTGCAAGTACTGCGGCGGTCATGAACAAAGTTGCGGTGGTGGCAATGGGAGAAGTTGTGGTGGTGACAATATTTCGTGCAAAGAGTTAAGGTGGTCAAAATTCATAGATCTAAAAGAGATAAAAAAGAAAGAGAGGAATAAAGAAAGAAGTAGAGAAAAAAAGAGAATGGATGAAGGACGGAAAAAATGAAAGATTTTGCAATTCGAAAAAGATATGGTATTTGATGAAAGAGAAATGAGGGAGAAAAAAAAGAAAAAAAAAAGATTATAGAATTACAATTGTAATGTTCCATAATTAGTTGAGAGAGTTTTTTAGATATTTTATTAGTAAGAAGTGTGTGACATATTCAAAGTATATGTAGATGTAAGTTGACTACGTCTAGGTGTAATCTTCTTTCTATTTTAATTCATTTTTATTCGGGTTTTTCACATGCCTATATTGATAACTTCGTTTTATTTTTAAATTCATAGTAAAGTTAATATATATATATATACACATATATATCTCACTTTTAAAAAAATGTCTATGAAATTTAACAAATGATATCTTACTGAAAACATATTGTTTAATCATTTGATGATTATTGAGCAACTTGTTATGGACAAAATAATAACAAATTAACAATAATTAATAATGCATAATCTTCTACTTAAAACATGATCACGAGCTGAATATATGTACATATTTCTGAAATTACCAACATGTTCAGTGGTAGAATCAAACAATATATGTCTGGCACTGGAAACATTAGATATGCTTATTTCACTTATAATACACCGCAAAGACATTATGCATATGAATTGAATATATAAAAAATGATAGACTTACAGTTGCATGAACAATGGCTAACTTAATAGAGTCTTCCGTTTTGAAGTTGTACAAAGCTCATTAGAGCATCTCCAATGTATTACTCCATATTTTACTCCAAAATGGTGCAACACCAAACTTGAGTAAGGTCTTACTCCAATGTATTACTCTATTTTCTACTCTAAAAATAATATATTATATTAAAAACTGTTAGTAAGACCTTATACTTATAAAATTTTACTAATTAACCCAACTATTTTGTTTACAAAAATTCTATAAAATATAATTTATTTAGATTAAATATTTGTTATTAAAAATTACAAGATTTCATAAAAATATAACAAAAGATAATATAGAAGTTGCTTTAATAATGAAATTAAAATATTTTTCTCACAATTGATCAACTAATGCATTTTGTAATGAAAAATAAGTTTTTTTTCTCTTTGATATTCCTAAATCGAGCAAAAAATAAATCAAACATTTTTATCTTCTGCAATTTTGATATCTGGAGGTCGAGCTTCTCTTCCGAGTTCAATTGGTGCATCGAAATTCACGTTCATCTTCAAATATCATGTTATGTAAAATTATACATGTAGCTATGATGTCATATAACATATTTTTTTCAAAACCGAACATATGTCATTTCACTGTAGCGAACACACAATTGTAGATTTCTTATGTTATCTTTATTTTATATTATTATTATTTTTTAGTTATATTATATATTTTCATGCAAAATTATTAATAATGGGATATCTTGTTTATTTATGTTGCTATATCATTTTCAAATATTATATAAGTCTAAAATAAAAACATTAAAAATTAAAAGAACCATTGTACAAATTAAAAAAGTTCAACACCAAAACGGAGTAATGAACAAGATTACTCCATAAATGGAGAGTAACCATAGCCATCACTTCATTTTGGTGTTGAAAATGAAGTGGGGTTGGAGAAAACTTTACTCCAAAATGATGTTTGGAGCATAAAATAGAGTAGGGTTGGAGATGCCCTTAGTTGATAATCTTCACATGAATTTTTTGACTATCACTGGATGTTTCTAATACATTCATTTGGAAATGAGAATCAAATGATTTGGTTGTAACTGAGAGGAAGTATGTAAGTATTTTATTGTTTAACCTAGAAGACTGAATAAGATTTCTAAGTATATCATAATTTTCTGTTTAAAAGACTTACAATAAATATTTTATCTTAACTACAACAATAGATGATATTAAAATGATTGTTTAAACGAAGTATGGTATATACAACATTATAAATATAATTTTGTATATTTAAACACATATATATATATATATAAACTTAAACAAAAAAATGAAATTAGATTTATAAATCAACCTTTCCGATACTATGATTTGAAATTACGATTATAAATAAGAGGACAATTTCTACAAAAAAAAATAAGAGGATAGTACCTTATGAAATTTTTATAAGAATTACGGGATGGTAGATTACAAGAAACATATATTGAGAAAACAATAATTAAAAACAGTTTAGGAAAATTGTCAGCCAGTTAAACCAGTTAATTGGATGTGAGTCTTAGGTGTATCAACATGTCAGCTTTACTAATTTCTAGAAAATTACAACCGAAACCTCTATATTTCTACAATTTACGTGGCAGTCCATAATTATGGAATGTTCTAATCACCCCATCTAAACTCGCCGTAACAATCACCAGTCTCCACGCGCCGCCTACGGAGGACGTAAGCTTCTCCTCAGGCCACGTGGCGGTCACACGAGAGGAACGAGACAATCTCCCGGAGCTCTGAATCCCTCTCAACGCCCGCAGCGATTCGTCGTCTTCTCCGGCCACTTTCTTACCCGTCGGAGACCAAGCCGCCGCGACGGAAACACCCGGCGAGTTAAAATACTCGAACGAACTTGACGTCTCCGTCTGTTTCATCGCCGGAAAGCTATCGTTGTCCCAGAGGTAGACACCGTGACCTCTTCGCACTGATAAAATATGTTTCCCGATAAACGACGCAGACGACTGTCTTCCAAATTTCGCAGAAGCTGGAAATAAAACTTTCAGACATCAAAAACACAAACTCGAAACTGTAAGAAACTCAAAAGATTCATTTTTAAACATACCTTTGAACTTATGAAGGATTTGTGATCTATCAAAAATCCGGAGCTTCGTGTCATCGGAAGATACCATTACTTTCTCGGAGCTTCCCGGACAAAACTCTAAGCCGGTGATTCTGTTCCGTCCCCTGATATGAATCTGCTCCTCCCTTAACACTTCGTTACCTGCGATTTTATAGAACCTGCAATCTCCGGTGATGCAACCAACCACGAACCCCTGAATACAAAAAACAGAGCAAAGCTGCAAACTTTAGAATCTCAAAAACAGAGCAAAGCTGCAACCTTTATAATGTCAAAAACAGAGCAAAGCTGCGAATTTTAAAATCTCAAAAACAGAGCAAAGCTGCGATTTTTTAAAAATCTCAAAAATAGAGTAAAGTTGCAAACTTTAGAATCTCAAAAACAGAGCAAAGCTGCGATATTTCGTGTGAAGAGAAACTTGAAATGAAACTTACATCTCCGTCGTGTTGGTAACAGATGGCTGAGATGGAGTCACGAGCATTGGTCCAAGCGACGACTCTCTCTTCTGATAAACCCCAGATTCGAGCTTTTCCATCTATTGAACCGCTTATGAAGTTGTTCTTAATCACAGGGTTGAACTGAACACACGTCACTGTATTACACAAAAGCAAAGAACAGTGAGTAACTATTTTTTTACCAAATCTGTTTCTTTTTAACTGAGTTATCAAAAGTTACCGTAGTTGTTATGATGAAAGACATGAAGACATTCATCACAACCAACTCTCCATAACCGAACTGTCTTGTCCTTAGAAGCTGAAAGAAGCAACTGCAACACACACAAAGACAGATTCTCATAAGAAGATGAACCAAGAAATCTCAAAAATCAAACAATAAAAAGACTAAAACTCACATTTGAGTCAGACCATGCTAAGTCCAAGACATCTCCAGTATGACCATAGAGTTCTTGAAACGGTGTTTCTTCGATATAAAAAGCTTTCTGAGGGAACATAACCAAAGCTTCTTGCTCCCTCATTAGCTCTTGTCCGACGAAAGAAGCTGATAACGTGATTCTCCATATCTTTACAACTCCATCTTCGCCTCCGGTTGCTAAGAACTTACCATCAGGACTAAACTTCAACGCCCAAATCTTCCCTTTGTGTCCACTAATCTCTTGTACCTTGTAAGCTGCGGACAACTCCACATGACTCTTCTTGTTAATCTTCACTTTCACTTTGCTCATCACCACTTCTTCCTTTGGCTTGTATTCGAAATATTTACCATGTTCCCCAACAAAGCACTCGAACAACCATTTCTTCGCACTCATCTTCTTGCTGAAACTCGGCGATGGACTCGAAGAAGCATTACTTGAGCTTTGTTCTGATTCTGTCTCTTCCTCATCGGACATTGAATTAGTAGATCCGTTGTTCTCTTCCCTAACACAACACTGTAACTCACTTTCACCACAAGATGAGCTAGTAACCTCATCGCTGTCATCATCATTTATCCTCTCCAAACAAA
>OVBX01007878.1:0-10436 GCA_900406325.1 Erucastrum elatum
TTTCAGCATCAACCATCGATATCTGACCCCAAGCAACCTGCATCGTCACAACTAGTCAAACTTTTTGCATGGAAACTGACTGAAAAGGTGTACCAAAAAACCTCACTCACCTTGTGACTGTGAATATCTCGACCAGCAAAATAGTTGCTAGTATGTGCAGGACTCTTCTTCGACGCGTGCACATAAATCGAAAACTTGTTCTCATGACCCTGAAAAATCAAAACAAACAAAAGAATGAAACCAACTCTTTTATAGCAATGAGGTAACTAACTGAAGGAGAGAAGAAACTTACACGGAGGAACATTTCCCAGAGAGGCTCAAAAGGCAAAGCCCCTGGTGTCAAAAACATAAAGGCAATCTTGGGATTCGCTGTCTTAGACTCAGGTAAGTTCATGATCTCATTGGTCACAACCTGAGCTGCAGCCTCAGTGTCCGTGAGTTCCCTCGAAGGCACGAACAAGAACTGTTGGTATAACTGACATCCAGGACCAGAAAACATATAGCAAGTGACAGAGTTACGGGGAGGATATATGAGTGCAGTGATGACAACGAGTGTAACAAGAGCAACAAGAGTGATAATCCATCTCGGGCCCTTAAAAGGAGGCCTTTGGCGAGACTCTGACATAGCTTCCAAATAATTTATCTCTATTAAGCTACCAACTTATATACGCATCGAACTCATCTCAGTCATTCCTGATCAAAAAGTAACAACCTTTTAACANATCTCTTTTAAGCTTACCACTTATATACGCATCGAACTCATCTCAGTCATTCCTGATCAAAAAGTAACAACCTTTTAACATCATTAGGAGCTCATTTCAATAATGTTCACTCAAAAATTCAGTTTTGTTTCAAAGCCAATCGAGAGATTTCAAAAAGATAGAGTCTTTTTTTTTTAATCGAAAATGAAAATTCAGATTTAGATGCGCAGCAAAGATGATCACTTTCCANAAAGTCTTTTTTTTTAATCGAAAATGAAAATTCAGATTTAGATGCGCAGCAAAGATGATCACTTTCCATCGTTAAAACTAAGAAAGATAAAGAGTAAATCAGAGCGTAAGAAAAGATCGAACCACACAAAAAAAAAATGGAGCCACGGAAGAAGCGGAGGATATACGAACAAGGGGGCAGGAGGAGCGATTTGAGATAAGAATCTGATGATCGTAGAAAAGATTCGCTCACAGGAGAGTGTGGTTTGCGAGATAATCTGTCTTTCTCTATGAGAGCACTAGAAACGGTCACTGTAGCTCCAAATGAGGAACGAACGAACGTCCCTTCTCTTTTCTCGTTTTTCAATTAAAGCGTTTCTTTTTTTTTATTTATCTCATTATCCTTATTAATTACTGATTTCTTGTTTTATTCTGTAATTAATTCGTATAATTATTAATTTATTACTCCGTGAAACCGCCAATCACAATCAAATAAAATAGATTTTCTTGTTAATTGTATAATAATATATCCAACTTAATCGTAGATAATAGTTTTACCTACGAGATTTTAATTTTATGTTCTCCTTAATGAAAGGTGAAACATGACAAAGGTGGATTCGGCTTTTTCTGATGCTTTCTACTCAATTTGATATCATTATTCAAACATGTGCCAGCCACTCTCTTCCATAAAGACTCACCGGTATCAAATCTCCTATTGTTNATTTATCTCATTATCCTTATTAATTAGATTTCTTGTTTTATTCTGTAATTAATTCGTATAATTATTAATTTATTACTCCATGAAACCGCCAATCATAATCAAATAAATTAGATTTTCTTGTTAACTGGAAAATAATAGTATATTCAACTTAATTTGTAGATAATAATAGTTTTACCTACGAGATTTTAATTTTATGCTCACCTTAATGAAAGGTGAAACATGACAAAGGTGGATTCGGCTTTTCTGATGCTTTCTACTCAATTTGATATCATTATTCAAACATGTGCCAGCCACTCTCTTCCATAAAGACTCACCGGTATTAAATCTCCTATTATTTTTCTTTTTTTTGAACAAATCTCCTATTGTTTTTTTTTGGAACAAATGTCCTATTGTTTTTCTAAGAAAAAAAAAGTATTAAAGGTTGAAATTACTTTTTGTCTGAATTTAGACCATATACGTATCTATCTTCGGGCTCTATAGGTTCCGGGCCAGACAAAAGCTAGTTGGTCCAGTTCACACATGTGGTACTTTGAAGTTTGAAGCAGTTTTGCCTCCTCNTTTGAACAAATCTCCTATTGTTTTTCTAAGAAAAAAAGTATTAAAGGCAAAATAAAAAGGTTGAAATTACTTTTTGTCTGAATTTAGACCATATACATATCTATCTTCGGGCTCTATAGGTTCCGGGCCAGACAAAAGCTAGTTGGTCCAGTTCACACATGTGGTACTTTGAAGTTTGAAGCAGTTTTGCCTCCTCGCACGCGCTGCTCACGACATTGATTCTTTCTTTGGCAGTCTCAAAGTAGTCTAAACTTGGAAAGGACAATGAGTTCAATATCGGGACTAGCACCGAGAGTTATAACACAGTGTCACGTGTCCTAAGCCACTCGGGCGGGATTATTAACTGATATAAACGTTTCCCCTTCCATCTCCATTTCCCACATCACCACCTCTAAAAAAACCTTTTGGTTGAGAAACAATGTCGAACCGTGGCGACAAAAACACAATCCGCCTTAAATCGGTCAATTTTCCAATACCTGGTATCAAAGATGTTGATATGATTCTAGGTGAACTCTCTTCTGCTTCTTCTACAGTGTCCACCAACCGTAACTACGCGGCTTTTAAGTCGAGTCTTGACCGTGGAAAGAAAGCTGACGTGTCACAAGCAGGCCAAACAGCCATTTACTACATCGGAGGGATCTGTTGCTTGATGCCTGAAGTAACGGATGATGTTCTGGAAGGGTTTCGTAAGAGTGGTGGGAGAGTTCGTATCGTAAGAGTTCCTGAATCGGACGACGTAGCCATCCCACAACAGAACATGGCGAATGCGTTGTTTGGTTGGTTGGTGACCATGCTTTACAAGAATACCAGTGAAGACATGTCCAACATGGTTTCTGATCCTGGTTTCGGAGCAGTTTTTCATGCAGCTGGTTTTGATCCGAGAGGAGAAGGAGAAGATGAGGCTTTGTCGCTCTTTACCGATCCGAAACATGTCATTTGTTACTGGGGTTATGCTCAGCTTGGTCGTATCAAAGAATCAGTCCTGAAGGGTATTCTCAACCATACGAACGACAGTGGTTCTTTTGGTGATGTTTGTTCGTATGTGGCCAAAACCCTCTCTTGGAAACATATGACTGGGTTTTGTACTGTCTACAAGACCCTTGTGCTCTCTGATTCCCCTGTTCTTAGGTTTCATGGATTAGCACATGAAATTGAAAATCTGCACAGGGCTGTTTTAGCAGTTTGTGGTTCTGAGATTCCTCCATTTTTCAGGATCTTGGGGGATGGTTCTAAGTATCATTTGGTTGAAAGATCAATGTTCCCCATGCTCGTTGCCGTCTCCGAGCAGATTATGAGAACAGCTGGTGATGTCGACTTTAAGCCGTCTGGTTCCAGGTTGACTGAAGTTGACTACCATGTGGCTATGCATAGGAACCAATTTGCTGATGCTTTTAAGGCGCATGTGATGCAGTTCTTGAGTGACCGTCGCCAGAGTGAAGAAGATTGAGTTAGTGTATCTGCTGATCAGAAGTAATAAGGAACTTTCAAAGTCCATGGTTTACTATTTGGTTTAATTCCTATTTTATTATCCTTGTTTTGTTTTTTGTTTCTGGTAATAAAAATATCTATGTTGGAGTTTATTGAGCCTGATCTCTTGCCAGACCAACATTTAAGTGAGCCATAAGCCAGTGAACTACTACTAAATCCTTGGCAGTTGTTTTAAATTTCCACTATTTGGTCAAACTTTTTATGATAGCTGTTCCCAACCCCAAAAGAAAAACTGTTCAAGAGTTCCAAGGTGAAGATAACGAATGTTTCAGACAGAATAACAAGAGTTAAGTTTTGATTCAAAAGAGAGAATGTTAAAAGATCATTTGAATAGAAGAAAAACAATGTGTGACAAATCCTAATATATCCACGTGAAATGGAAAATACACTAAAATTACACCAGGCTTTGCTAGATCGTCTAAAATTCTGTATAAAAAAGACTGAATAATCATCCAAAACAACACAAAATAATAGAGGAAAGAGGTTTACACATTTGTACAAAGGGTAGAGTTCAACAAGCAACACGATCGGTGACCACATCATCTTAGAAGAGTCCGCCACAAAGGCGTTTTAACCTCTTACCCTGGCACAGTTAATAGATTCAGAAGAGATTAAACAAGGATAATTGGATATCATGATTACTACATATCATACGCTTTGCTCAATTTTAACTCTGACTAGACTACAATGATTCCTTCTAAGGCTGGAAACTAGAATACTCATAACTCCTCTGAAGGATGTCCCTCGAATAGCTTACTAAGCATGACATATTAAGCGGAAGAAAAAAGCAAATATGTTCCTCGAATTAGGAGACTCACCAGAAGAGGGAAACGAGCACTTTGTATGCAAAGTAGATGTCTAACAGATCGATTTCTCAAACTTAAATGTCAGATATCAAATAGATATCTTCAGGCTTTATAGGTTCCGGGCCAGACAAAAACTAGTTGGTCCAGTTCACACATGTTTATATAGCCCATGAGATAGGCCCAGAGTTTTTTGCACACACATATAATTCTGAAAAGTAACTTGCGTCTCTAATACATATCGTTCTCCTCTCTCTTCTCTTCCTCTTCATTCAAAAGTTGCAAGAAACCCTAAAAACTCGTTACCGGATTTTCGATATGGAAGGAGGTCGGTAGTTTTGTATTCAATTATTCCTGATTTTCTTTGTAGATTAAAGCAATTCTTTTGTGATTTGTTTTTTTTTTGGGGCAGGTGATACGTCACAACCGCGGGCGGGAGTGTGGTGGGACCTCAACACGTGTCCTGTTCCCGCTGGTTTTGACCCTCGTCTTGTCCGTCCGTGTATAGAATCTGCGTTGCACAAGCAGATTGGTCGTCCTTGTACAGTCGACATCTCTGCCATAGGCAACCTAGAATACATCTCTAGTGACCTCTTGGAAAAGATCTCTTCCTCTGGAATCATTGTTATTCACGCCCCCTGCGGTAAAATCCTCTTTTTTTTATCTCTGGAATATCATCGATTTTTTTATAGTCCTATAAGTGTTTAGAGTCTCATCTTTGGCCTCATTCCGTAATTTCTAGGTGGGAACGACTTATACCGTTTTCTGGGCGAATGGTCTAAGCTTAATCCACCTCCGGTTAACACAATGCTGATATCAAATGATAATACCATGGTTAATCCCTATCTTTTTCAGCCATTTGGATTCACTAATTTTTGTGTATATCCAAAAGTACATCGGCCAGCTACCCTTGACGACCTAAAAGATAGAGAAAGTGTTTGTCAAAGAGTTTTTATGGGAAACTTTATTGAGTGATAATTGTGACAACACAATCGTCAAGGAAGATGAATGTCTCTGCATTTGCGACATATGCATTGATGTTTTCAAAGTATGTGACGAATTCATCAGTCATCTCAAGAGTGAAGAACACAGAAACCGGGTATAAGCATCATTCTCAGCTTTTATATCATATGTTTTTTGTGTGTAAAATTATCTTATCTAAATTTGACGTGTGTGTGCCAGGTGTTTGAAATTGTGCCATGCGACTCCTGCGATAAGCCTAAACATTTTTGCCAAGTTTGCAACTACCCCGCCTACGACAAACATAACTTGCTCATCCATAACGAAAGCGACGAACATAAGGTGCATCCTTAACCTCTGAGCTTGTAATCATTATACATTGTAACAACTTTGTATCAATAAAATGTTGATACAGAAGAAGAAGATGGCTGAGAAAGAGGCTCAAGAAGAGGATTGCCAGAGCAGGAAGAGAAATCCACTAGTGGATCTCTTTCACGAGAGAAGCAAAAAGCAATCTTTTGAACGAGGCAAACAAGAAGAGCTTGCCTAAGGAAGAAGAAGAAGAAGAAGGATACGAACAAGGGGCAGGAGAGAGCGATTGAGATAACTCCTCGAGGAGAATCTGATGATCGTAGAAAGATTCGCTCACACTTGGCGAGATTATCTGTCTTTCTCGTACTCTCTATAAGCACTAGAAACGGTCACTGTTCCTCCAAATGAGGAACGAAACGGATATGTCTTTTTCTTTTTAAAGTGTTTTTATTTAATTTTTTTTTTTGTTCAAAAGTGTTTTTATTTAATTAATTCGTATAATTATTAACTTATCACTCCTGGAAACCGCCAATCGAAATCAAACAAATTAGATTTTCTTGTTTATTGTAAAATAATATAATTTTACCTACGAGATTTTAATTTTATTTTCTCCTTAATGAAAGGTGAAACATGGACAAAGGTGTGTAATCGGCTTTACTGATGCTTTCTCCTCAATATGATATCATTATTCAACACATGTGCCGTGTTGCCTCCTCGTACGGGCGCGACATTGATGCAGCTGGCTATGATCCAAGAGGAGGAGAAGATGAGGTTCTTTCACTCTTTAGTTGTTCTAAACATGTCCGTTGCTACCGGGGTTATGCGCAGCTTGGTCGTATCAAAGAATCACTATTTTGTTTTTGTTTCTGGTAATAAAAATATCTATATTGGAGTTTATTGAGCCTGATCTCTTGACCAGACCAACATTAAGTGAGTATAATAGGGCAGTAAACTACTTAATCTACTCACTAAGCCAGTGAACTACTAAACCTTGGCCACACTTATGTTAGCTAAGAAAAACTGTTCAAGAGGTAAAGATAAACGAATGTTTCAGACAGAATAACAAGAGTAAAGTTCTGAAAAAAAAAGAGAGAACGTTAAAAGATCATTTGAATAGAAGAAAAAACTTGTAACAAATCCCAATATATCCAAGTGAAATGGAAAATACACTAAAATTACACCAAGCTTTGCTAGATTGTCTAAAATTCTGTGTAAAAAAAAAGACTGAATGTTTTATCCAAAACAACACAAAATAGTAGAGGAAAGAGGTTGACACATTTGCACAAAGAGCAGATCAACAAGCAACCCGATCGGTGACCACATCATCTTAGAAGAGTCCGCGACAAAGGCGTTTTAACCTCTTACCCTGGCACAGTCAATAGATTCAGAAGTGATTAAACATGGATATCACAATTACTACATATCAGCTCAATTAATGGTTCTGTTACTAATGCTGCATACGCTTTGCTCAATTCTTACTCTAACTAAGACTACATGATTCCTTCTAAGGCTGGAAACTAGAATACTCATAACTACTTTCAAGGATGTCCCCCGAATAGCTTACTAAGCATGACACATATTAAGTAAGCGGAAGGAGAAAAGCAAATACATCCAGTCTTGGTCAGAACAAGAGAGCGTACCTCAACTATTTTGAGCGCGTGGAATAATGAATCTCACTTCTCAGTGTGACTGTGACCCTTTTTGGTCTTACGGCGACCATGGTGATGAGGGTGTTTAACAGGTGTCTTTGTCTTTGTGCTGCAATCAAGAATAACATGGGATATCTCCATGATTTGAATAATGTTTACATTAAAATTCTAAGAGTTCATTAGGAGACTCACCAGAAGAGGGAAACAAGCACTCTGTATGCAAAGAAGATGGGTAACGCCAGCAATGCAGAAGCCTGTAGTGAAAAGATTTTGGATGTGAAGTTACTAATAGAGGAAACCAATTAAAGCATGGTATATCATAACATGTTCTGAAAGAAAGGAAAGATAAATACCGCGAACCAAACAAATTCACTGGTAGCAAAAGCCTCTGTCAGCTCATGGCTCTTTAGTTTTTGTTCAACGTGGGCTTGGACCTTCGCAGACAACATGTGAAATTTTTTAGCTTACTTATTGATTCGTCTAAGAACTGGCAATAACTTGATTCATATTTGTATAAATACTCATTGTTTCAGACCTGATTATGATAAGTCGTGGCAGATTCAAGGAACTCTGTGTAAACGATGACCACCTTGGTTGTGTAAGGTTTCACGGCAACCTTAATTTTATCAACATGTGGTTTCGTGGCCGTTGCCACTTGCTCGACATATGGCTTGCTAAACTTTTTAGCCTCCTGGAAAGGTTAATCACACATTATGTTAACAGCTGAAATTAACGTATCAGACCTATCGGTTGAAAGAATAAACTGATAAAGTACACACTATACCTGATAATAAGGGTCTACAATTTCTTGAACCGTGACAATGTGAGGGGAAACAGCACTCTTTGATGCATGGTAAGCTTCTTTGGCTTTGATGGATAGTGTTCGGACGTGTGGCTGAACATGTGTAGCGACAGTTTCCTTCACTGCTGGAATGTATTTCTGCAAGTAGGGCGTCATAAACACACAGAATATAAGAGCCAGTTATAGCTCAGTACTGGTGACTCATCGAATATGAAAGCATTCAACTAGTCCCAGAGAATATAACTGGAAAATAAATTGCAAATAAGATGCTTACAGTTTTAATGTTTACAACATGTGGTTCAGCCCACTTATCAGCTTGAACTTTTGCTTCGGTGACCTAATAGATAATAAGTAAAACTTCATCAGTCAGATGCTTCAATGATGTTTAGAGGCATAAGTAAACTTCAAATTCAAAACAGCACCTTTAGAATTACTGTCTCCAGAACAGGCTTCCCGTGAGCCTCCCAATGTGTCTCGGTATAAGTCTATATGGTAAATGAAAGAAGTAAAGTTAACTGGCTAAATCCACTATGTAACAAAACAGTAGAAAAAAAATAATACATGCATTAACCATACCTGGAAACTACTCCAGTGAACAGCAAGCCAAGGGGGAAGCCACGAACCATGAGCCTGAGCAAACAAAATAATTAGCGTTAGATCTCTGTTCGATTCCGGCTTCCAAAATAATGAAATGCATAATAGCCAATAGGTAAAAAGTTGCAGAGATAATCAAATGCAAAACTATGACAACCATTACCTCAAGGAGTGCCTTAGCCTTTGAGGTTGCTTCAAGCTTTGTTCTCAACATTTCTTCCTGAAATGGGAAAAGAAAAGCAAAACGTGAGGCAGAAACCAAAAGAGTAGGGAGTCGAACTTAATAAGAGGGAGTCTAACTAATACCTCAGCCATCTTAATAGCACGTTCAAGTTTGCCTATTTTGTTCTTCTGCTCTTCATTTGTCTTCTGAAGCTGCAAGACATCACAAACCATAATTCTAACATCTTCAGGACATACTATTAAAAACAACTCAATCCAATGTACATATAGATAGAAGAACGGTAGAAGGTGTAGTCAGAACTAGGGAAGGAAAAACAAATTTGTGATTCTATAATCAGACTATATCACGAAACATGTTCTACATACTGACGAAGCTACAGCATGAAGATATTTGACCTCAACCTAAACGAAGTCTAACTAGAGGGTAAAACTGAAATAAATAACATAAACAATCATTCACCACGTTCCTTGGCACTACTGGTTAAGCAAATAATCCAAATAGACATGTGTAAAGACTAAAGAGAAAGTGAAAACAAGGAAAAAAGTAACATACTTTTTCAAGGCTTGACTTTACTTCACTTAGTTTTTTCTCAGCTTCCTTGGTCCGAGCTTCAGTGGAAGCTTTCTCCTTGTTTTTTTGCTCCAGGAAGTTTCTGAGTACCTCTATCTGAATGGCGGAAGCAACACAAAAAATCAGGTTGTCGTTTTCCATATTCTAACAGATTGATTTCTCAAACACAAATGTTTCACCTGCTTCTCTAATTCAACAACTCGTTCTTGAGCCTTTCCCAACTCTTTAGCAGAGTCAGATGATCCCTTTTTAGTAAAAATAGTGAAAACAGGTGTAAGACAAAAACATGTCAAAAGATCAAAACAATCTATAAAAACAAGTAGATAGCAAAAAAATAGAAAGCATGAGATGCTATACTTGTAGTGATGTGACTTCAGTTTGCAAAGAAGCAATCTTGTCTTCCTTCTGTTGGAGCAGCTTCTCCTTCTCTGCTACTAACTCTTCCTTGCCCTTAACTTCACGGGTTTTCTCATCGATTTGGGTTTCTTCACAACATTACAAAACACAAAACAAAGCTCATTAAGCAATGTCTTTGCATCTTCACAAAATAAACAATGCCACAAAACCATGAGCAAGCAATTCAACATTGAGGAGAAACTAATACGAATGCACATCGGAAACCAATCCAAAAGTCAATGCTCTAACGAACATAAATAACATCAAAACAAGCTCAAAAGTATATCCATCAGCGTCCAGTCATCAAAATCAAAACTTGCAATCATTCTATTGAAGGAAAGAGTCTAAAGAATGCAACTTGTAAACTAACCTAAAGCACGGATCTTGGCGTTAAGCTGATCCAGCTGGATCTTAGAAGAACCGTCGGATCCGGCAGCGTCAACGATCTCCGGCTCAACACCGGCATCGGC
>OVBX01007879.1:0-10436 GCA_900406325.1 Erucastrum elatum
GTAATTGTCCTTTAGTTATAAAAAAAACATTTTGTTAAGTTAGAAATTTTAGCTGAAATATTGGCCAAGACAACAATTTATAATAATTCGGAAATAATAGACTTAAACTATTAATCAACATAAAATAACCTTACTTTCTTAATTTTATACTGCTGATTAGATCATTATAAAAATGCAAAACTAATTTTACTGCAAATTCTGTTTATAAATACATTGATGGCAGATTCATATATGTTCGTTTGTTTTTATAGTTTTATCTCTATCTCTATCTCTAGGTGTTTAGCCCCCGCGCAAGTGCAGAGATATTGATGGAATTATTGCTTATATAAAAGGTGAGGAGATAGTGTGCTCGGAAGTGGGTTTTCGAATTTGAATATTTGGAATTTGGTGCTGTTTTATGGTGAGGGTGAAGAGTTAAGGTAAATTTGTATGTTAGCTTTTGTTTTTGACTTATCATTTTGAACTCGACTCTCATTTGATCTAGCAAAATAGAATGTGAAGAAAAAGAAATCACAAATGTAGTTTGGAGATCATTTTACACGCCCGCAACCCTCTATACTTCGAAATTCTTTGTCGAAAGATGTGCATCGTCGGCACGTCCTTGGAGATTATTTATTTCAAAAATTTGGTCACATTTTTTTTCATGTCATTTCCTTCTAATAAATGTAATTCGTTGGCAGCATGTTTTTAATGGGTATATTTCTAAGTTTTAAAATGAGTTTAACATGTACTCTCACACTAGTAAAAAACATCGCCACAGCCACGTTAATTTCCGTGGGTATGATCAAAATTTTGTGGCTATACAGAGCAGAAGCCACGAAATGCTACGAAACATAAAACCAAAAAAAACAAGTATCAAAAATCGTAGCAAGGTGCTACGTTTTACTAAAAAAATTTTGTTGCAAATTATGCCACGGTTTGAGACGGATATTGCATGGCAAATTTGCTGCGGTTTGAGACGAAAGGTAATGTAGCAACATGACATTTTAAGAGAAAATGTGTATTTAACCAAACTATCTCAAATTCTCTAAAAAAATACAAACTTTTTACTAGGCCAAATAAATCACAAAGTTTGTACTANAGGCCAAATAAATCACAAAGTTTTAATTATTGTTAATTAAAATTGAATTATAGCATAAATTAAAATTAATCCAAATTTAAAATTAAAGTTAAATTATATTTATTAATTAAAATAATTTACAGATAAAATTAGTTTTACAAAACTAAACCAGCATTAAAAAGATCAACTAAACCAAAACACATTAACCAAAATTTAACTATCCCTAAACCAAAATCTACAATAATTAATCAAGAGCATCAACCCTAAACATAATCTCTCTCCTGCCGCCTCCTTCCTCCTTTGCCTCTTTCTTCCCGGTGTCTTCCTCTATTTCGACTCCATTTCCGGCACCATCGATGACTACAGGGACGAGTTCGAGACCGGTGATGACAAGCTTGAGACCGGTGACGACGGGTCGAGACGGTGGCGAGTTCGAGATGTCTCCTCTTGCTCACGACCACCACCTTTCCTAACACAAAAAAAACAGATTTAAAACAACGCTTACAAAAATCATCCGCACAAACCTAATATACGTATACAAAAAGACACATACTTTTTTTTTGACAGACTTACTTGTGAACAGATCCCAACTTCGTTCTTTGGATCCTTGGCGAAGAGAGGATAGAAGAACTTGACAAGAAGTGAAGAGATGTGATGCCGCTTCGTTCTTTGGATCCTTGGCGAAGAGAGGATAGAAGAACTTGACAAGAAGTGAAGAGATGTGATGCCGGATTCAGCGCCACCTCCGCCGAGTTTCCGTGCTTCACCGTCTGGAAGGAAGAGAAAGAAGGAAGAAGAGAGTCGGTGGTGGTGACAAGAACGGCGAGCTATGGTGATGCGGCTACGAGATATGGTGGTGGCCTAAGAATCTGGAAGGAATAGAAAGAAAAAATATACGAGGAGGTCATGAAGAGTACAAACAGATCTGGAAGGAGGAGAAAGAAGAAGTTCGAAGAGCAGAAAAAAATATAAGAATAAGTGTTCGTAGAAGGGAGGAGGAAAGAGAAATAGAAAAAATAAATAAATAATCTGTGTTGGTGTGTCCATTAGATTTTAGATTGTATTGATCAACGGTGTATATCACTTAAGGTGATCCTTGCCATCGTAAATCAGCCAATGAGGAATCATCTTTACTTTCCTTTCGCCTACAGCATTTTTATTTAATTTTGTGCACTAGTTCTTATAGAGTTTTTAAGTTTAGATATAGCTGTAGATATATTATAGGAATGGTATTTTTTATTTAAACCTAAAATTTAATTTTTATGATTAAGGATCCAAAGAGTGGGTTGGAGATTAGAAATTTGAGATTAAAGTTTGAAAAAGTTTAGATTTTAAATTTTGAAAATTACTTTGATTGGTGTTAGATTTTAAAGTTTACTAAATTGTAATTTAGATTGAAGATTTAAAATTTGTATTTGAGAGTTATATGTAGTTCATGGCTGAATACCTAAAATGAGTATACAATTGATATATACTCATTGATAGGAGTCAACTCTATCGAGTTCGGCGTTGTGGCCGCGGGACACCTCCGAGAGTCGTCGGACAGTTCATCGCGTACGGATCTGCGTCTGGTTCTGGACACGCCAAATGCCGTGAAGCCGCGGAGGAGCTGGTAGATGGTGGCTCGTGTTCATCGGAGTGGGAGCCTTGTTGCTCCACCGTCTTCTTTCCCACACTTGCAAAACTTTTCTTTTAGATCTACAGCTTTTTTGTTCTTTGTTGTAAATCAAAGCCCTAGTTTTCGCTGTTTACCGGTTACCCGAAACTCTCTGTATCTTTTCCGATTTGCCCATTAATGGGGCTATTAAATATATTTAGAAAAAAAAGAGTATACAATTGATATATATTGAGTTATTGGGTTTAGATTGAAGTTTAGGGTTGGAGTATAGTATTTGAGATTGTTAGGTAAGTGTAGGATGACATTTGAGAATAAGTTTGAGAAAAATAGAGTTTTATAGTTGATGTTTAAGATTTGGTGTTTAAGTTGAAGATTTAAAGTTGTAGTATGAAAATATTAGGGTTTTAAAACTTGTATTTAGATTTTAGGGTTTCAAAGTATGTTTAGGGTTTAGGGTTTTAAATAGCCACGGAAATTTTTGTGGCTAATTCGTAGCAAATAGATATTTTTAAAAATAATCATATAAATTTTCGTAAAAAATCGTAGCAAAAAAAGATAGTTTTATATATTTTACCCACGTTTTATTTCGTGGCAAGCTTGTCACGAAAATAATCGTAGCAAAATCGTGGCTATTTTTGCTACGTTTTGTTTAGTGGCAATTCCATGGCTTTTTTTGCTACGTTTTCCTGTATTTGCTAATGTATTGTGTATATTTTTAAAGATGTCAATAATATATGGGTTTTGATTTACGACGTCGTATCTATTTACTCATTGAAAAAGAAGCTGACTAAATTGTAGACATTTTATTAGATACAATTAACTTTACACATGCAATGGATATCGTTCAATTGTTTTGGGGTGATTCTAACAAATTTATTAGGTTATATTTTTTTTGTTCATGTCCAAATTTATTTTCCAAAATATTGGCTGTGAATCATTGTTGCCAATCATGAATATTTATATTATTTTTTAACTAGAGTTGTGAAAGGAAACAATTAAAGATTCATTACTCTAAAATAGCGATATGGGCAAGCATTATCCAGCCTTTTAAAATGCCCAAGGTTTTTGCCAAGTAAATGTGATCTTATGAGAATGCATACATTACCATTTTCCATTATTTTGATAATATTAAACTTGCTTCACAATATATTAACTAGATTTTGACCGGTCCTTAAAAAGGACGGGTGTATTTTTTGTTGGAAAATCTCTTCTACGTAATAAAATTATGATTTTTGATAAATTGCATATTTCAACTTTTTATTAAATTTATTTTAAATTTAATTATATTGCTTACTTTTTTATTTTAAATATGACTAAAATTTTGAAAATTATAAATAATTCTAACCCATAATATGATTTTATTTATTAAACCGGAAGTTAAACTTATTTTACACTTATTTTTTTTATTTAAATAAAATATTTATATCGTCAACATTCTATGTATTGAAAAAAATCATTTGTACGTTTCGAAAAAAAATCTATAATTTTATTAAATTTAGTTTGTGATTTAGTTTTAATTTTAAATGGAACTATTTTTAAAGAGTTGAGATAATTCACACATTTATTATGTTTTTGTTGATTTAATCATTTCTTATTTCAACTTGATTTTATTTTGAGTTTTCATNATGTGATTTAGTTTTACTTTTAAATGGAACTATTTTTAAAGAGTTGAGATAATTCACACATGTATTATGTTTTTGTTGATTTAATCATTTCTTATTTCAACTTGATTTTATTTTGAGTTTTCATTTAATAAATGCTTTCAAAAAATTAATAACGTGAAAGATTCTTTGGAAATATATGGTGCAAATATTTAGGAAAATAAATTGTATATTTTATTTTTTAATTAAATTTATCTTAAATTATTTATTTGGATTATTTTTGTTATTTTAAATATGAATAAATTTTAAAGACTCTAAATAATTATAATCTGTAGTATGATTTTATTTAACCCGAGGTTAAATTTATTTTACACTGATTTTTTAATAATGGTATTGAAAATATTTTAGTCAAAAAATGTTTGAATATATGCATATTTTAACTCAATTTTTGATATAAATCAACTTTAAATTATTATTTTGATTTAAAATATGTATATAAAATTTAAATTTTATTTTATGATTATTTTAGACAAAAAATGTTTTAGGTAATTAGCTTAGTCCATTTTTGTATATTTAAAACTGATCCAAGTAGATAGTTTTTATAATATAATGGATTACCAATTTTTATTAATATATAGCCATTACTTTTTTTTCTCCTTGGCATACTGTTATCCTTTTAAAAATTTTATTCTTTTTGCATTAGTTTTCTATGAATTATTAGTAATTTTATGATTTTTTTTTTGAATTTTGAATTCTTAAAATTTTTATATTTGACTAAACTAAATAAGGTAATAATACTGTTTTTAATTTTTTTTTATATAATATAGTATTTATATCTTAGTTTGTGTTTTTATTTTCACCATAAAGAATAGTAAATAAAAAGAACTGTAAATATGGTGACAGAATTATAAATAAAAAGAAATATAGAATGTATGTTGTTTAATTTATTACAAAACAATGGTTAAATGTGTAAATAAAAAGAAGTATTAAATATGTTATTAATGTTTCTAAATAATTCTCATTTGTTATTAATTTTTTGAAAAGACAATGGCTAAATATGTAAATAAAATAAAGTATACATTTCTACTATCCATGTTTCCAAACATATCTCATTTATTCTACTATAGTTGTTTTCAAACATTTCCAATCCGTAGTATGAGTTTATTTATTTAACCCTAGGTTAAACTTATTTTACACTGATTTTTTAATAATGGTATTGGAAAATATTTTAGTCAAACAAATGTTTGAATATATGCATATTTTAAATCAATTTTTGATATAAATCAACTTTAAATTATTATTTTGATTTAAAATATTTATATAAAATTTAAATTTTATTTTATGATCATTTTAGAAAAAAATGTTTTAGGTAATTAGATTAGTCCATTTTTGTATATTTTAAACTGATCCAAATAGATAGTTTTTATAATACAATGGATTACCAATTTTTATTAATATATAGCCATTACTTTTTTCTCCTTAGCATAATTTTATCCATGTTTAAAAATTTCAATTTTTTTTTGCATTAGTTTTCTATGAATTATTAGTAATTTTATGATTTTTTTTTTTGAAATTTAATTTTTAANAATTACCAATTTTTATTAATATATAGCCATTACTTTTTTTCTCCTTAGCATAATTTTATCCATGTTTAAAAATTTCAATTTTTTTTGCATTAGTTTTCTATGAATTATTAGTAATTTTATGATTTTTTTTTTGAAATTTAATTTTTAAAATTTTTATATTTGACTAAACGAAATAAGGTAATAATACTGTTTTTAACATTTTCAATATAATATAGTATTTATATCTTAGTTTGTGTTTCTATTTTCACCATAAAGAATTGTAAATAAAAAGAATTGTAAATATAGTGACATAATTATAAATAAAAAGAAATATAGAATGGATGTTATTTAATTTATTACAAAACAATGGCTAAATATGTAAATAAAAAGAAGTGTTAAGTATGTTATTAATGTTTCTAAATAAACTGGGCCTCGTGGTCTGGTGGTAATGGAACCTCGGCTGAGGTGCCCGCCATCACGAGTTCGAGCCCCAGCCACCGGGGAATTTACATTTGGACATCGCCGGCGACACAGATTAGTCTCTTGGGCCTAGAAAGCCTTTGGGGAAACTGTGTATAATTCAAAAAAAAAATGTTTCTAAATAATTCTCATTTTTTATTAATTTTTTGAAAATACAATGGCTAAATATATAAATAAAATAAAGTATACATCTCTACTATCAATGTTTCCAAACATATCTCATTTATTCTACTATATTTGTTTCCAAATATTTTCAAAATGTTTTTCAACTTTAATAATATAGAGTAGATTCTGATCCGCGCTTTCAAAGCGCGGATTTGGTTCCTTTGTCAAAATTTTATTTTTCAACTGTTTTAATGGTGTTTTAAGATTTTTATTTTTTTTAGGTTTATCGGTTGTGAGGATTTAAATGAGACTTTCTGGATTGCATTGGTGTTATTATATATAAATTCTTGTTACAATTAATAGGGACAAATGTATACTTTAAATGAAAATCTGATAGACACGATTTATAGCTATGTTATTATTCTTAAACGTAAATATGCAAAACTTAAAAAAAAATATAGATGAAAACATAAATCAAAGATTATCGAAAACCTCTCTGTAGACAATATTCTTTATTTGGCGTGGAGGCTTGCCTTCGCTGTCGACAATCAGAATCTTCAAGTCTTTTTTTGAAGTCACTCTGGAAACAGCCACATAAGTTGTTCGTGTGAAAACACAGGTCTTGGTAGAAAAATACCAACTTCAGACAATGTTTGTCCCTGACTTTTGTTGATAGTAATAGCGAACGCCACATCAATAGGAATTTGTCTCCTCCTCATTTTGAATGGCAATTTTTTGTCTGAAGGGATAATTGAAAGCCTGGGAATCAACACAGTACAACCAACCTTGTCCCCTGTAATAACCTTTGCCTTTATCATGAAGTCATACAGTTCTGTAATCTGAAGCCTAGTTCTGTTCATCAATCCCCCAACATGATCTATGTTTCTTAGCAACATGACTAGACAACCCACTTTCAGACGCATACTATGATTTGGAAGTCCTGACGCTTTAATTCTGTTTAGAAAATCTGGAGTCAGAGCCTGGTCGTTCTTTGAAAATCTATCAGAAGCGTCGANATTTCCCTCATGCATTTGAGAACCTAAAATGTTAGTCTAATGGCCATGAGATACACATAAAAAATCTACTATGTAGAAAATATTAAGACACTCTTTACTTACCATCAAGCTTGTCTAGCATGTGTTGATTGATCATGTTCACATCCTCGTTAGTAGGACATAATATAGCTCTCTCTTGAAAAAATTTAGGTTCCTTCTCGTATAAAGTAGTGGAATCTCCATAGACTGCTTTACTTATAGCTTCTATTGGGTCATCAATATCGAGAATCAGAAACTCTTCAGGAATATCAATAAGTGCTTCCCCATCATTTCCGTCACCAATCTTTCCATCTCCAATGTCTAATATCCATTATGAGAACTCCTTCAAATCTTTAGCATCTTCAGGGGATAAATTATTTGACTCAAGCCGCATATTCTTGGTTAAGTGCAACACCTTTACATGCTTCCATATATAAGATGCATTTAGAGCAGCCATAACAATCTCAGTCCTTCCAGCTCCATTAATGACAGGCAATACCTGTCTAAAATCCCCACCAAAAACAACAACTTTCCCACCAAAAGGTCTATTTTCAGGATCTCGACAAATGTCCAACATACTCCTATCCAATGATTCGAAATAATGCTTGTGCATCATTGGAGCTTTGTCCCAAATTATAAGTAAGGCTGCTTTCACCAGATCCGCTTGATTAGTTCCGTATAAGTGAGCAAGTTGAAAACTCATCTGGATTGATAGGAATTGCAAACCGAGAATGTGCAGTCCTACCTCCCTGAAGCAAAATAGATGATATCCCGCTCGAAGCAACATTCATACATATTTGACCCTTGATACGTACTGCAGAAGAAAGACATCTCCACAAGAAAGTTTTCCCTGTACCACCAAAACCATTTACAAAGAATACACCTCCTCGTTCTGTGAAAACAACATCAGTAATCTCATCGAAAATAATCCTTTGCTCCTCTGTTAGTCTTGGTATGTCATGTTCAATGACAGATTCTAACTCTTCCCGGTCATAACTGAGCTCGTCCATGATCAATACATTGTTATTAACAACGTCTGGTATTGGCTAAGGCATAGATTTCCAGTTCTCCAAAGAAGAACCGTTACTCTTTAAATGCTTCAATCTCTATAAGGGCATATTGTTTTTTTTCTTCGTCGCTCAAACAAAGATATGAATATATAAACTTGGATTAGTGTAAATATAATAAGGTCAAAACAAACAAATTGTAAACAAATCATTTTATGATTATAATGTATATGGTCTACGCAATAGCCTTCTTCTCATATACTCAATGTCTTCGGAAAGGAATTCCCAAATATGTTCCCAAACAACTTCTGGCTTTGACAAAGTATTAGACATGAGCATAATCATAAAAGCCTGACGCATATAACATCCAGTCTCGGTAAAACTTGCTCGCAATAGGTCGTCAATGTATTCTTTATCATCATCTAATAGTCCCATAGCAAAACATGTTTCCTTGTATGTCTCATAAAGAACGTTATGATACGTTCTAATATCGTCATCACATGTTGGACCTCTCACGATGTTAAGCAAAACCCTAAGATAGAAAGCCTCTTCGATCTTTCGTGGAGCGTAATTAATTCGGCCAATAGCGAATCCTCTCTTCCTATGATTAAACTTTTTTGATGTTTTACTCCTGGTGAACATTGTTGGAATCTCAGCCAAAGTCAGTGTCCGAGCAATTGCACTGATCTTATTCAATTCAAACCATCCCATAAACATTGTGTTCTCGAATGATTTCTGGCTCACTTCTTCCCATGTGTCATCATCTTTGAAAACGATGATTTGTTTCCCTGGTAGATGAAATTGGATTCTCTCAACCGGAGTTGATCTATAGTGAATATCAAAGGTAAAGATCCTCCAAGCACCTTCACAGGCTGAGACGTATCTGAATAATATAAATGTTAGTTTAAAAAGGAATTAGCATTAGGCATTATAAAAAAAAAACATTGTCATATACTATAGATTGGTGTCATTTAAAATATCTTTCACAATACCTGCAATTAAAAAAGTCTTTGATTTCGTTCCTTTTCTTTTCACTCAAACCTTCTGTGTTTGGGGGCTCAACAGCAACAGTGACACGATCCTGCCCTTTGTTGATATACTTAAATAAGTATTTTATAGACCCTGATTGATTACACCATTCCACATTGATATGTGCTCGAAATCGCATAGACAAATCCCGGTTGTATGGTATCACTTGAGTGTTGTCATACTTGAATCCATTCTTCTCAACAAATTGCCCATCTTCTCGTCTTCTATAAACCGGAAACCCATCTCTGTTAACAGTAGTTTTATCAGCAACATTTTTAGCATACATCTTCGAACATACACCGTTTTCCATGCATGGTGAGTTCCAATTAGCAGCTCCACAAGGACCATGAATCATCATATTTTTGATAATATCATAAAGTTCTGGGTCTTTCTCTTTGTCTGGAATTTCCGCCGATATTACCTTGTCAATTTCATCAGTGGTTGTCCATTTAGAATCAGGATGCATAAATAAGAGAATGTGTGCATGAGGTAGACCACGTTTTTGCCACTCAACAGTGTACATTGCTGAAATAGAGTAAAAAAGTTAGTTACAGTTAGTATCTGTTAAAAACCCAGGTTATAAATTAATAAAAACAGAATTATAACTCACAAGCAACTGTCTTTCCAAGAAGCTGTTTATCCGTTAGATGATACATGAGGGAATCGAGTTTGATTTTGAAAATCCTTCCAATGATATCAAGTCTATCATCAGCAATAAGACCATATTTTTCTAAAAACCTAATGATTTCAGGCCACTTAGAATTGCAAGTGAGTGTTATAAACAGATCGGGAAACCTAAAATATTTGCATATGGCCATTGCATCAAAGTAGCAGTTCTTCATATATCTAGGACCTCTAGTGAATGAGGCTGGAAGCAAAAATTGACTGTCTTGGTCCTTCATATCTGATTTACCACCGTTTTCTGATTGAGCTATAG
>OVBX01007880.1:0-10435 GCA_900406325.1 Erucastrum elatum
TCTTTTTTTAAGGCTGGATATATTCTTTTATATTATGCTGTGGCTGAAAATCTTTTTTTTTAACACTGAAATTCATTAAGCCATACAGGCAAAGGTTTTGTGAAAATGAAAACCACGAACATAAAAGTCTCAAATACTGAAAGAGAAACAGAAGAAAAAAAAGGAATAAAATAAAAGAAAACCCAGGAGAGACATAACGATGAGCCGAAGCATCATGCTCAGGGGAGAAGAAACACCATGCTATGGTGCTAGTGAAGGAGATTCTTATACATGGCCAGGAGGTAAACCATTGGCTTCTGATTCAAGTAGACGACAAAGCCAAGAGGGACCATCTTTGGAGATATAAGAATGGTATCCGTGATCAGTAGTCACACTCTCAGCAATTTTCAGAGCAGATAGGTTCCTGGATGGCACCACATAGTCCAGGCTCCACGCTTGCATCTGTTGTACCTTCTTGATTATATCTCTTGCTATTTGAGCGGGGACACCAGTAACCATATGGAAACCTTGGAGCCGCACTTTAGCCAAAAGGAAGGAGGACTCAAAGATGATATTTTCAAACCTCATTATCTTCAAGCAATCAACAGCCCAGTAAGTTGCTAGAAGTTCCGCGTCTTCTTGGGACTGTACTGAAGAGTAGGAGCGTCTACTATGTAATAGGGTCCTGCCGTCATGATCACGCAATATCCACGATGCTCTGCAATTAATGGAGCTATCAACCCACGAGGCACCTATGTAACATTTGAGGGAGCCAGAGGGGGGAGCCTTCTAGGAGGCCATACCTGAGTTGACTGCAGTCAACAGCGAGATCATATCATCTTGAGGAGAATTGACTTCAAACCAAATGGACTAGTCTTCCTCTGCTGTTTTGAGAATAGTCTCTGGAGAAATTTGAATCTTTTCAAAGATAAGGATATTCCTAGCTTTCCACAGGTGCCACAAGATCCAAGGTCTGCTCCGCTTAACTTGCACGGGGCAGTTTCTTTTTTTTATGCATTCTACGAGGTGATGCACATTCAAGAAAACAGAGTTTAAAGAGAAACCTCGTTGAGGCAGAGGGAGCTTGGCTTTCCTCCAGACTTCCTGAGCAATGTGACAAGAGAACAACACATGATTTATAGTTTCTCTATTCCTTCCGCAAACCTTACACATTGGATCAACTTGGATACCCCATGATCTTAATTTATCAAAGACTGCTAAGGCGCAAGCCATGGCTCTCCCGATGAAATGTCTGATTTTTGGCAGGGTTTTCAGTTTCCAGATGTTGCTCCAAAGTTTTCTTTCAACAGGAGGGGGACGGTTGATCTCAGGCGTTTGGGAGGTACGGATGGAATCAAGTAGCTGATAACCACTCCTAGAAGTGTAAATGCCATTTTTAGTGAACCCCCAGAGCCAAGAGTCTTGTTTATATTGGATTGTCTTTAACTTAAAGATCAAGTTAGCATCACTCTCTACGAACCGACTACGAATCTTCTGTACGTCCCAGAGCCCGATGTTTGGTATAAGAAGCTCATCTACAGTCATTGCCAAGTCAATGTCCGCATCTGGTAGATACATCGGTGGTCTAGGGAGAGGATCAATAATCCAATTATCAGTCCCCTTACCATCTCCAAGCTTCATAATCATTCCTTTTTTTAATCAGCTCTCTCCCATGGATGATGCTTCGCCAGGCGAAAGAAGGTCTCGATCCTAGGCCACATTCCATGAAGGAGCCGTTTTTCCAGTATTTACTTTGTAGGACTCTAGCAACCAGTGATTGTGAGTTATGCAAGATACGGCAAGCCTGTTTTGCAAGTAAGGATTGATTGAACCCACCTATATCATGGAAACCCAGACCACCTTCATCTTTTCTTCAACAGAGTCTCTGCCAAGGAACCCAAGAAATCTTCCTCATATTAGTTCCACTGCTCCACCAGAACTCAATCATAGCACTGGTGAGTTTATCACATAGGTCCTTGGGGGAGTTTAAAGACCGACATGGCATACACAGGGAGGGCTAAAGCGACTGATTTGATTAAAATCTCCTTACCTCCCTGCGATAAAGCACGTGCAAACCATCCATGCAGTCGACCTTGCAGTCTTTCTCGAATAAAATTTAACAACTCTTTTCTCGAGCCCTGAAAACACTCGGGGATGCCAAGATACGATCCATCACCTCCTTCCTTATCAATTTCTAATATGCGCTTGATCTCCGTTCTAGTTGATATAGGGATCTTTGCACCAAAGATTTGCACCAAAGATTATTGACGACTTTGTCTTGTTAATCTCTTGACCAGATGCTTCACCATACTGCTGGAGACATTCAATAAGTGTAGTACTCTCAGCAATGTCGCCCTGCACATCAACAAGCTGTCATCGGCGAAGAGCAGATGGTGAACCGCTGGGCCAGACGAGGATAATCTGATGCCATGGAGCTTGCCTTTGTTTTCTGCTACATTCAGTACGTTCACAAGTGCTTCAGTGCACAGAATAAAGAGGAAGGGTGAAAGCGGATCTCCTTGGTGGATGCCTCTCTCCGGTTTTATAAAGCCATGTGCTTGGCCGTTGAGTAGGATCGAATAAGACACCGTAATTACACATGTCATCACCCATCAAATCCAAAACTCGATCAAAACCCAGCTTTTCCAAAAGAGTTTCCAAGAAAGACCATTCAACTCTATCATACGCTTTGGACATGTCCGTCTTAACAGCCATATATTGTTTGCCAATAGATTCGTTAGTTCTCAAGCCGTGTACCATCTCGTGAGCCACAATGATGTTATCTGAAATCAGCCTTCCAGAGACAAAAGCACCTTGAGTATCTGATATTAGCGACGTCATGATAGGCTGTAACCTCTGACAAAGAATTTTAGAGACAATCTTGTATTGAACCGAGCATAAGCTAATAGGCCTCATATCCTTTAGCATCGTTAGATTTGGAATTTTTCGGAATCAAGCAGAGCCGAGTATGATTCCATCCTGATGGGAGAGAAACAGCAGAGAAAAATCTCTGCACTTCCTCTGTAACCGAAGGACCCACCCTGTGCCAGTATTTCTTGTAAAAAGCTCCTGTAAAACCGTCCTCTCCAGGAGCACTATCTCCACTCACACAGAAGGAATCATCTTTAATTTCTTCTGCAGAAGCAGGCCTTGTGAGGAGAGTGTTCATATCAGGTGTCACCTTACAATCCGAAATCTGAGAAAAGGGTTTCCAAATCGTGTGGGTTGGAGCTCAGGAAGACTTCTCTATAGTACTCCACTGCAAGGCTTCCTTTTGTGCCCTCTGAGAAGAACTCAGTACCCAGTTCATCCATGAGCATAAGAACTTTCTTTTTAATCTTCATGCCTTTCACGCTAGGAGGTGTTGCGATCTCCTTCTCTCAGCCACCGTTCTTTGCATTTTGGCGCCAGATAAGCTCTTCTTGCTTGTAAGCTTCTACCGCCAAGTCAGTCTTTAACTTCTTCATGAGGATAAAGTCCGGGTAACGTTTCGCAATTTCTGCTTCCAGCTTCGTTGATAACTTCTGACTGTAGCTCTGGGAATTGAAATTAGAAGCTCACTTTCATTTAGCAAGCTCTTTCCTGCAACTCGAGATCTTATCCATAATGTGGACATCACCAGCTTGGGTAGCCATGTTCCAACCTCTCGCAACTGCATCCTCAAAAACAGGCTTCTTAATCATCCTTTGATCAAAGTAGAAACATCCTCTACCCCTGTCCTCTGGCTCCACTGAAAAATTTATCTTGATGGGCCTGTGATCAGATCTCCACATATGCTTGTACTCTGTTTTTGATCGAGGAAAGAGTTTGTACCATTCATCATTTCCGAAGCTTCTGTCAAGCCGGCACTTAACCCAGACATTATCTCTTTTGCCAGCCCATGAAAGAAAATTCCCCGAGCTTCCCATCTCTTTAATTTTACAGGCAGTGTCCCATAAACTGGATCCAGGTCATACATCAGCTCCTTCTTTCTCCCCATTGTTCATCAGTTCATTGAAATCATCAAGTAGGAGCCACGGTACATCTCTGGTGGTTTCAATGTTGATTAACTGATCCCAAACACTCCTACGTTTTTTTCTCTTACAGGGTCTCCATACACGCAAGAGATGAAAAATACAGAGACTCCAGCTTCACTCTTGTGCCGATGTTTCTGTTATTGCTTGATAGAATCTCAACCTCGTAAGTTTTTTTCCACAGCGGTGACAAGCCTCCACTTCTACCAATAGGTTCCACCGTAAATAAATTGTTGTATCCCAACTCCAACTTTAAGTCATCCATGTATTTACATTTTTGTTTAGTCACCATCAAGAACAAGAAGTCCGGGAAATATTGTTTACGTATATCCCGTAACCATTGAACTGTCTCAGAGCTTCCAGCTTCTTGACAGTTCCAGCTCCATATACTTATTGGGATGGCAGCGGCTTCAAATCAGAAGCCACTGTATTGTCTTGGGTTTATGTAGATTTGTTTGCTGGAGAGCTTGTAGGAATGTCTTCTTTCCTTTTGCTTGTCGAGTCAGAGCCTGAAACATGGAGCTAATCACTCTTCTGAGAGCGGTCAGGAAGAAGATTAGCTATATTTTTCCTCACCCACGCCGGAGGGCGTCTTCTTTCGTTTTTCTTGAATCCAAAGTTTCCGGTAGAGACAGACGGCGATGATTACCCAGTCTGAAAACTTATGAACCTTGAACCTTGAAATTGGATGGAACAGCTTGCCCTACAGATGCCTCTGATTCATATCCAACAGTTAACGGTTCAGGGAGAGAACAAACCGGCGCTTTACCCAGTCTGGAATGAGCTGACGTCTCGGTAGCTTCAGTGTTGTAGTTAAACACATGACTTTTGTTTTTATTCAGATCGTGGGTGATTCTGAGCAGGATATCTCGAACTTTTGGTATGTCCGTGATAGATTGTTTGACACGTTCAATTCTTGCTCTTCTCTCTGTCTCATCAGAATGAGATATATACTGTATAGCCATGCACTGATCTTCTTGAGATAGTTCAGGAAATAAAGGAGGAAACCCTGGGGGATCTTCATTAGCAGCACCATTACCCTTCAAAACCGCTAGATTCTGAGAAGAAGGTCCAGCAAAAGATGTTCCTCTGTTCTGCCAACGACTTCTTCTTCTTAGAGTATGGACAGCGCACATTCTCATGAGTCAAACGGAAACAAGAGAAACAAAGTTTGTGAATCTTTTCATATTCACACGTAATGACCGTGATATGCCATTCTCCCCTGACGGTAGAATGAGATTTTTTGCTTCAAAAGCAGGGTCTCCATCTTGAGTGTTACCTTTGCTCTGATGTAATCCGTAGTCTGAGAAACTTTGGGATCATAAGCCAGCTCCTCTATGTGGCCAATCTTTATGGCTAGGGTGTATATCGTACCGGAGGTGTAATGAACCACTAGTATGTTTCTGATACGGATCCATACCTCCAGCGAGGTGAGAAAATCCTTTGGCGGGGAAGGACACCACCTTTCAAGTAGAAGTGTCTTAACAGTTCCATCACTCTGTTTCTATTTTGTGTTGGATGTCAGGAAACTCGTTTTCGCCAGCGTTATCTCGACCTGATGATGAACAACCACGAGGTTCCTCAGATATTCAAGACCATTGATAGCATCAACAAGTACATTAAAAGATTCCTCTCAGGACTTGATTTCGTGGAGGTTTCGACTCCAATGTTGCACAAGATACCTGGCGGAGCAGCTGCCCGTCCCTTTGTGACACACCAAAACGACCTCCATGAAGCTCTACATGCGCATCTCACCTGAACTCCATCTCAAGCAGCTCTTCATCGGCGGCATGGACCGTGTCTACGAGATTGGGATAATCATTAATTGTCATATATACGTAATAGTATTAGGTAATTTCGTTGTTTTTATTTAAGGAAATAAACTTAGGCAGATTTTATTTAAGGAAAGAATTTCAGACTGCTAATCAATGTGATAATTAGTTTAATAAAAAATATAATATATATTTGTATGAACCAACTTATTTTCCTAATGATTTCTAAGAATCATCCTAGTGATGAAACATAGCTACAAAATATGTTGTAATGTTCCAGGATTAAGGGAAATTGTCAAAAATACCACTTTCATGATACCACTTTTCAACTATACACTAACCAACTATACCACCAAATTTTTAATGATCAAAATACCATTGTACCCTTAAATTATTAAACCTAAATTGTTCACCTTCTTCCCACACGATAAATTTCTGTCACCGGAGATTTTGATCTAATCAGTGACTGTGAGATCAGTGATTGTGAGATCGCGCTCCATGCTCATCGAAAATTGTCATTTCGCCATGATTATATCCACATCCATCTCCTACTCTCAGGTATCTATTAACCTTCTCCATTTCTCCGTGCGTGTGTGTTTATGTTTGAGATTGTTCACCAGATCTTCTATCTTCATTTTGATAGATCGAAAGCATCATCCCTCGCCTACACTCGCTTTCCCTTAACCCTAGAATCCTCCAATCTCTCGGAAAAAAACGAGCGTTTTCCGGGAAACCAGGCGACGAAAACGGCTGGGACATCCCGACGGGAGGAGGATCATTTGTCGGCGGTGGTAGCACCGACGATCTCGATTGGGATCAAAAATCGATGTGGTCCACTAGCTTATACAAGGAGCATTTCAACTGTGTCTCCGTCGGCCGTCAGAACAATCCTTCTTCCGATAGCACTACTGATTCCGGCGACGTGATGAGCAGGCTAGGTCCCAGAGAAGTCGCAATGGTCAATGAGATGAACGAGTACGACGACATGATCAAGGAGATTGAGAAGGAGAATAGGCATAGCAGGGGGTTTGTGGATGGGATCAAGCAGAGGATGATGGAGATGAGCGTGTTGCTGAAGCAGGTCAAGGAGCCTGGTGCTAAGGATTATAGGATCATGAGGCAGCGTGTTCACACCATTCTTTTTTTAAAAGAGGATGAGGAGGAGGAGGAGAGGAGGCTTGGTCGTCCTTTGGATGATTCCGTTGAGCGTTTGCTTGATGAATACCCTGAGTAAGTTGCTTTGTTGTTTGGTATTTGAAGTGTAGTGTAGGTTGTGACTGATTGTGTGCATCGTGCAGGTTCTTTGTTTCACATGACCGGGAGTTTCATGTGGCCTCGCTCAGTTACAAGCCTGACTAAGGTCATGCCGGAAGGGTGGGATGGTACGATCAAAGATANGTACCCTGAGTAAGTTGCTTTGTTGTTTGGTATTTGAAGTGTAGTGTAGATTGTGACTGATTGTGTGCATCGTGCAGGTTCTTTGTTTCACATGACCGGGAGTTTCATGTGGCCTCGCTCAGTTACAAGCCTGACTAAGGTCATGCCGGAAGGGTGGGATGGTACGATCAAAGATATGGATGAAGTCCATTACGAGATCTCCAAGAAAGTGGATGACATTCTTTACGAAGAGTTTCTCCGGAGGTTTGAGTTCAACAAACTGAAATTAAGTCCCTTCTTTTACCCTCTTGAACATGTATTGACTTAGAAAACCATGTTACCTTTGGTCGATTAAGACCTCTTATAAATAGTTTATATAATTTTATAAATGATATATAGACTCTTATAAAGATATATAAATCTCTTGTAATGATTATTTATAAACTCTTATAAATGATATATTTGTCATACCAATTCTGAACTTCTGTGGAAACTTGCCTTTTCCTGAAGAAGAGCTTTGTGGGTTGATATCTGAGCAGTGGAAAGAAATGGGTTGGCAGGGAAAAGATCCGTCAACAGATTTTAGGTACAATACTGACTTTCCTCGCCATTTTTCATTGATATTTATATTTGTTGCGTCCATCCTCTTTGACTTATGGTGCAGCATCTTTCAGGAGTGGTGGTTTCATATCTCTTGAAAACTTGCTGTACTTCACTAGAAACTTTCAGGTATACCCATATACTCTTTGTAAATGTCTCAGAGATCGAGAAGAATGAATTAGTTTTCTTGAATAATTTTCACTTTCCATGCACAATATTTCTAATATGTATCTACGTGTGCCATCACATATAATATTTTCTCCATGTAGTGGGACTTGTTTCACAGTTTCCTCACCTAGTTTTAAAACGCCACATGTCCATATGCTGCAGAAAACCTTCCAGGACCTTTTGAGGAAGCAGGTTGGGGAAAGGTCCGTATGGGAATATCCTTTTGCTGTTGCTGGTATCAATATGGCATTCATGCTCATTCAGATGCTGGATCTTGAAGCAGGTATATGGCACAAGAATCTACTTATCTACAGTGATTGTAATAGATATATAACCTTGTAAATTAATTTATAAACACTTTTAATTAAATGTATAAACTCTTATAAATAGTTTATAAGTTCTTGTAAATAGTTTTATAAACTCTTTTAAATATTTTATAAACCTTTATAAAATGTTTATAAATTAGTTATAATGGTTTATAAAAGGTTTATGTATTAATTATAATTGTTTATAAATTATTTGTAAGGAATTATATATAGTTTATAAGGGCTTATAAATAATTTCTAAAGATTTATAGATCATTTATAATGGTTCCTAAGCTATTTATAATGGTTTATATATATTCTGGTCTTGATGATCTTGCAGTAGGCTGCAAGGCAATGAAGGTGTAGAAGTAATTAATGGCCTTGGGTGCAAGATGTCTTATGTATTCATAACATCTCTTGTAGATTTCGTATGGAGGGTTTCTTCCACAGGAAGAAGAAGCAGAAGAAGAAGAGCAAGAACTTGGCACAGGACAAATCATCATTGCAGCAATCCAATTTGTACACAATAAAAAGATTCCACAACTTGTATAAATATATTTATAAACTCTTATAAATAGATATACAACTTTGTAGATTAATTTGTACACTTTTAAATAAATGTATAAACTCTTATAAATAGCTTATAAGTTCTTGTAAATAGTGTTATAAACCCTTTTAAATAATTTTCTAAACCTTTATAAAATGTTTATATATTAGTAATAATGGTTTAGAAAATGTTTATATATTGGTTATAATGATTTATAAATTATTTGTAAGGAATTATATATAATTTATAAAGGTTTATAAATAATTTCTAAAGATTTATAGATCATTTGTAATAGTTTCTAAGTTATTTATAATGGTTTATATATCATTTCTAAGAGGTATATATATCATTTATAATGGTTTATTTTATTTATAGAAATTCATAAACCATTATGTTATAAAAAAAAAGAAATTCATAAACCATTTTAAATCATTTATATGGGTTTATGTATTACTTATAAGATATTGCAAATCATTTGTTTATAAATCATTTATAATGATTTATAGATCATTTACAAGGTATCTAATAATATAAGACTTAATATATTGTAAGTGTTTATAAATAAATTATAAGTGTTTATGACAAAGCATCATTACATAACATAACCATATATTATTACTAGAACTTACTTTCTACTTTCTCCCAGATTCATCTTGTCTGAGATGAGACTTTATTTTAAAAGCTACTTGAGGCCAAAGATCCCAACGTTTTGGCAAGTAATTGTGGACATAAAAGAAAACAAAGATGCAGCAACAAAAGAAAAGATTCTCGTTGGGAAACGCTGACTCTCAGATGCTCAACCCAACTCCAAGAATACTTCAAACAAGAAAACACATACCAACATCTTATGATTTTATAAACTCTTATCAGTAATTTTATAAAAAAATTATTATAGACTTTATAAACTTCTTTATAAGCTTTTATTAATAGTTTATATACTCTTACAAATAATTTATAAACATTGATAAAAGACCAGAGTTTCTGCACATCAAGGTCCTGAGTTTAGTCTGTTTACAATCGCTCTACCCATCTTCATAGTGAGAGGACCCACATCAGCTTCAAGACTCTTCACAGCTTTCTCCACAACCTCGCAGAGAAGCAGTAGAAGCAGCACTCCTCACTTCGCTTCACGAAACCAGATTTCTCACTCTCGAAAGCACATTCAAGATGACAAGAGAAACCGCAGGAATCACCTTCAAACTGAGGATCTGAGCTGCATGTCAACCAAAGACTAGGATCTTTGTTATCATCATACTTCCGACAAATTCAACAAGAACACCTCCTGCAAAACGTGCCCTCTTGTCTCATTGTCTTTTATTAGACTTTCTAAATGATTATAAACTATTTAAATGATTTAGAGTTCTTTTAACTAATTTATTTTACCTTTATAAACCCTTATGAATTGTCTAAGCAGATATTTTTTCCTGTTTTATAAACCTTTATATATATATATATATATATAATTCAAATACTACATATATATATATATATATATAATTCAAATACTACTTTATAAAAACTTATAAATTGTTTTGATATATTATCAGAATATCATAAAACGGAGATTTATAATAACACTAACTTTTTTATAAACCCTTATAAAAATCTCTGTAAATTATTTTATAAATGTTTAGTAAATTTTTTAGTTATTAATGATTTATAAATTTATAAACA
>OVBX01007883.1:0-10434 GCA_900406325.1 Erucastrum elatum
TTTGCTTAATTCACAATTTTCTTTTTGAATCCACTCTTGAGAGTTGAGACAAGCTTATTCCAACAAAGACTACATTAAGATTATTAGAATCAAGGTGAGGAAAGACAACTCTATTGCAGTGCAGACCATTGAACTCACTTCGTATCTCGTCATCATCTTTGTTATTTCCCACTGAAGTAAACATTATCACCACTTGTCGTAGCTGCACCATTTTCAACTCTCTTCTCGTTAAAACTCCAAACCATGGTTATCGAACCTGGCCCAGTACTCATCAGTTCTAAACTGATATTAGTCATTTTAAGATTAAAATTCTTGTGAAAAAAAAATAGGAAGTGCTTGTCTGCTTTATATATGGATGTTGCATCTAGCTTCCTGCATTTAGATACAGAAGCTTTCAAATGCACGGTTTTAGATGTTCATTTCCTCCAACTAGTTTTGCATCAAAAATTGTGTTTAGAGCCCCTAAAAACATAGGCACATCACTCAACTTATTCTATTTAATTATCTTTCTTTTCATCTTCCCTTCTCGAGCAAACCACCAATGATTATTTCCCTTTTTTTTGTCATACATCACTTTCTTGAAGTTTTTTTTTCATTTTCGACATTCTTTTTGATATATGATTGGTTGATTGTAACTATATATTTCATATGTTTCATAAAAAGATTCAATTTGACATTTTCCATACTGATTAAGAAGATAACTGAAATGCATTTAATTTTATATTAACTGCACATATTCATTGTATTTGAGATAATACAAAATAAATGTATTTATAAATAATATTAATCAGAAAGTTACTTTGAATATTAAAAAACAAAGGTGTTATTAAGTGCTGTAGAATTTAGTCAATATTGTTTCTCTTGTAACCATATGTTATTAAATAAAAAATAAGAAAAGAAACCTTTAAAAGCCGTAAGTTTTATATGGAGATCATAAAAAGTTCAAATGATTTAGGAACAATAGCTGTCAAAATGTTGTAAGAACATTACTATCGAAGTTAGGTTTGGACTTGTATCAGGTTTATAAAATCACGGTCTACTCCCTTCGTTCTTGAAAAAATAGGATTTCTTAGATTTAGTTTTTGTTCCATAAATATAGTTTTCTATATTTTAAAGTATTTTTAAATAGTTTTAAAATATATTAATTAAAAACATATGAATTGATTAAATATCATTTGTTGATAGTTATTGAAAAATGTATAATAAAAAAATAAAATGTTCAATCGAAAACATTTATCGTCTTCTTAATATACGTAAATTGTTTAGAAAATCTTATTCTCAAGAATGGTGGGAGTAATCCTTTAGAAACGGAAGTGTTTAATTTTATCGAAACATGTGATAGAGGAAAAGTTGTACAGTGTATTAAACCTAGAGATTGGAAGAACGTGATCAACTGATCTAGCTACGACAAGAGAAAATAAAACTTAATATAGTGCGCGTATGGGTAAACTTAATATAGTACGTGTGGAAAAACACTGTTATCTCTATAATTTACTTTTAAAACTCCTCTCCAAAAAGTCGAAGACAAGCTTAATAAATTGTGTCTTGCCCGTGTCCGGTGACATATTCAGTTTTCACTTTCTACCACTAATCGATACTATATTGATTGAATACAAATTCTCTAATAGTTTTCTTTATTTTATATGACTGGGACGTAAAAGTTGAAATTATTAGTTAAAGTTTCTAGTCATGTTTTTGAAGTTTCTAGTCATATTCTNCGGTCAGTGCGAATATGATAATCCTACCACCATCGGACTTTTCCAAACAATAGATATTAGTAACATTTAATAAACAAGGAATAATACTGGGTGATATATTGTTCTGATTTTTCTTTGATATATAATAAAAGATTACAACTAGATTTGAGTCGTCCGGCCTGTAAATAATACTTGGAAATAGTTTTTTTCTTTTTTGCTAAAATACTTGGAAAGAGTTGGTTAAGGATTTTAGAGCAAGGACACCAATAATCATCCTCTAAGGGATCCAGCAATAAGAAGATTTTAGCGGAATTCGGATTAGGAGTAATCTCACAACACTATGTAGTTAAGCAGATATAGAATTGTGTTTTAGTCTCATTTAAATATTTGGAAAAAAAACTTATTCATAGAATACACTTCATCAATACTATTAAAAGAAAAATACTATTTTTATCTACCACGAAAAAGTCATATTAGGTTTTTCATCTATTATATTTATTTAGTTATTTACATCACCTTAATAATTATAAGAATATTAATAATAAATTATTTTTAACTGCAAAATTAAATTATATTTTATTTAACAAAGTCTGTTGAAAAAAAATCTAACAAAATCTTAATATATTTTTAAAATATTGTTTTAAATTAATGCATGATAATTTGTTATTAATAATAGTGCTAAATAAATATTTATTAGAAAAATAAAAATATGTTTTATATTTTTAATTATAATCAATATTATATTAAAGTTATATATTTATAAAAGGAAAGTTTACCTCGCACAGATGTGCTGGTGAATATTTAGTTTGAAGATTAATCCGGATACTTTCGCAAGCTTAGTATAACATTAAGTTAGTGAAATTTTTTTGATCATAATAAGAGTAGACTTTTATTTTAAAATTCACTTTAACTGGTGCCTTTTTAATACAATGGTTAACAGAAAAATAATTAATAATTGTACAATAAGACGTCCAGTCCGGGTTTGATTTATAAAAGGCAATTTCTACAGATTAATGAAAAAAAGTTTATAGAAAAATAGGTTTTCATCATAGTATGGTGTATGTAAATTGTCGTTATTGTAAATTTATCTGGAGCAGATAAAATAGTCTAAACAATTCTCGTTAAACAGTAGTTGTTTTACAAGATTATATTTGAGTTGTATCATTTAAGACGACAGCACAATTTAGAATTTGAATATTAATCTATTTATTATTCAACCGAATTTACAGATTTTTGTTGTTGTACCCATTTCCTATAATAATCATTAAGAAAAATATAGGTTTCCCGATCTAGATCCATTTTTGACCAAACATAGATCCATTTTTGACCAAATTTGTATTGAGAACAAGGAGAAATGATATCAAATTAAAAATTACTGTACATCCAGAAGCTAAACAATTAAATCTATTTTGATAAGGGATAAGGATATTCAAAGAGTATATGCCATAGTGACTAACGTGTAATCAATTTTTTTTATTACATGTAAGTGTAAGATCATTTTCATACAATAATTTTGTTTTAATAAGATATATTTATCTTTTAATCTACCATTTAAAGCGTAGAAATATTGTTAGTTAATTCAAATTTTAATTTTATAATTTTTGTATTTTAAGTTCTATACGAGAATATATATTTAAGTTTGTGTATATTATTTATTTTAATCATTCTAGGTGAGTTCAGTTATATAAAAATTAAAATTAACACAATATATGTCCATTTCTCAGTGGTTGGATTAGTTATCTTTAATCTGTCTCAAATTGATAAAAAATCTTTGTAATATTTTTATTTGAAATGTGAGAATAAATTCCGTTATATTTTTGTACTTTTGTAAATATTTGGCAAGCTTAATCTTATAATTAAAAAAAATTACAATTATAAAACATCAACTATAATTCGTCATAAATAATGTTAATATAGCTAACTTTCTGTGTTGTGAAGTGAAAATATATATTGATCTAGTTTTTAGTATTCTAAATTTAATTATCATTAGGTGTTTTGCCGGCATTTGCGCACTTAATAATTTTAATTTTTTTTGTAAATAGATACTTTATCATAATTAATTAAATATTTTTTTATACAGATTATTTTTTATATTTTTTAATAAAATAATTTTTATTACTTAAAATAAACTTGAAAACATTCATATATACATAAAACTATACACAAGAATTTATATTTATTTTTAAATATTGTGGTATAAAATATTTTTGGATTACATAATATAGATTTTTTTAGATTATGTAAGAAAAAAAACACAGTCTAAGTAAACAACACATAACATTTGCTATAGAAACTGCTGACTCATTATGAAAAATATTTTTAGATAAGTATAATCAATGTAAAATACTTTAATAATTCAAATGCGAAAAACGAAAGATTCTTACTGCTACGTTTCGAACAATGGACCAACTGCATATTTTGACCAAAAAAAAAAGAGGACCAACTGCATATGAAGTTAAAATTAATATACCATTATATTACTCTCTCCGAATACAAATGTATGATGTTGTAGCTTTTTATCTTGTATACAAACTATAGATGTTTTAGGATATAATTAATGCATTTATATTGAAAACTAAAACATAAATTTTAAAAAGTAAAACTCTGAGTGCTTAAACTTTATTGATATAACTAAAATTAATAACTAATAAGTGTATTCATTATTTTTAATATATGTGAGAATAATTCTTATTCAATTTAGGCCATTTAAGATTTTTGCAAAACATTGGCATCTATTGATTTGAAAATTTCTTTCTAAACCCTAAATATTTTATGAATAATTTTTTTTAACAAAGGTAAGTTTCAGTGAAATTGTTTTATAATATTCTATGTAGGATTAATGTTAGGTTCATAGGTGTTATATTAGATTTTTTCCACCTGTTTGAAAACGTAGAGTTGTATTGATAAAATGTTAATTCATTTCTCCCTTCATATTGGATAGGGGTGGGAAAAAAACGAACCGAACTGAATCAAATCGAACCAACCGATTCAAACCGAACCAAAGTCTATTATAAATAGTTCGGTTTAAGATTTTTCCAACCCGAACCAACCGAAACTGATCCAAACCAAACCGAACCGAGTTGAAAAACAAAACGATAAACCCATGTGTTTGATTATTATTTGAATTAAATATACTAACAATTTACAATATACTAAAATCTTAAGATTAAAATTACTATTAATTTATTAACAATATTAGTTTTTTAATTATCTATTTTAGTTAATTTTGGTTTGATTATATTCTTATAAAAAATGTTGTTTTAAGGTTTTTGTTTCAATTTTATATTGTATTTAGTTTTCATAATTTATTTTTATAGTCACCAATATGATTATGTCATAACCATGAGTTTATGTTTTGAAAAGAATTAAATTTGGGGAAGCTTATTGAACCCGAACCTAAACACAAACCAAACCACATATATATCGAATCAAAACCGATCCAAACTAAACTAATTATGGTTTACTTCAGTTAGAAAATTTCTAGATCTGAATTAACCAAACCGATAAAATAGCTGAAGTGTCTACCCTTATTGGATAAGACTTATTTTTAAATATTTTTCATAACTGAGATGTGATAATCTATTTTTAACACTGGCATTAAAAACAAAAAAAAAAAACACTCGCATTTTGAACTATCGTATATTGTATAAAATAGCCTGTAAAGTTTCCTGACCTGGTGGATTTCTGACACACATAAACAAATAAAATGTACTTTTTTAATCGAAAATTGTACCTTTCATCCACTTGTTCTATCTCTATAGCTACATTAAAAAATACACCTCGACCACGTACTAAGACCATTTCCTCCAAGACAAAGCTTTCTTCCTTAGCATCTGAATCTGACGCATCTTAATCCCAACAGGTACGCTTGCAAAAATTTGTTTCTTACCAAACACAAAACTTTATTATCTCCTAGGGTATTAATAAACATCGTAGTTTAGTGTTTAGGTTATCTGTTTTTCTTTTGCTGTGTTATTATTATCTTGATCAGGTAGAGAAAAAAAATAAAGATTCAACCTTCAAAACGGGGTTTCTCTCAGAGACTTAATGATTTTTGTTTTCTTGTAGAACAAGTTTTAGGGTTTATTACTGATGGGCTCTTACTCTTCTGGATTCCTTGGATCATTTGACAACTTCTACCAAACTGAGTTTTCCAATTTGGGGAATGGATTCTATGTGGATGATCAACCTTTGTTAGAAATTCCATATCCCTTGCCTCCTCTTCATCCTCATCCAGATCCATATCCTCAACAGAATCTTGCTGGTGCTGCTGCTGCTGCAGCTGATGCTGATGATGACTGCACTGATTCTGTTCTGCAATACATAAGCCAAGTGCTTATGGAAGAAGACATGGATGACAAGCCTTGTATGTTCCATGATGCCTTGTCTCTTCAAGCAGCTGAGAGATCTCTCTATGAAGCTCTAGGGGAAAAGTACCCGGATTCTCCGCCTCTGGCCACTACTAGACCTGTTCAATTAGCTCATAGTCCTGATGAGTTGAGTGACCTAACTTCTTCAGGTTATACCTCAAGAACCACAACCCCAACTTCCTCTGATTGGAGTTTTGATAGTTTGGAGAACAACAACAGGCCTTCTTGGATGCAAACACCGATCCCGAATAACTTCGTCTTCCAGTCTATTCCCTCTACTATATCCATCCCCAAGCCCGTTGGTGGGAGGAGTAACGCGGCGTTCAGGTCAAGTTTTAGTGATGACTTGGTATCTAACATGTTCAAAAATAGCAGCTGGGCGTTACAATTCAAGAGAGGTGTGGAGGAAGCAAGCAAGTTCCTCCCAAAGAGTACTCAGCTGGTTATAGATGAGGAGAATCATCATCATCCTCACTATGTTCCTTACAGAATCACCGGAAAGAAATGCCATTGGCGTGACGAAGATGATGAGCATTTGCCTGAAGAAAGAAGCAAGAAGCAGTCAGCTGTCTATGCCGATGACCCTGAACTAGAATACATGTTTGAAAAGATTCTCTTGTTTGGAGATCCCAAGGAGAATCCTAAATGCATTCTCAACGAAACCTCTCAAAAGGAACCACCACCAACCAAAGCTTCACCAAGTCCCAAAGGCGAGATAACAACAGCATACTCGAGGGGAATAAAACCAACTACCTACGTGAAAGAGATACCTGACTTGAGGTCCCTTTTGCTTTCATGTGCTCAAGCCGTCTCGGTTAATGATCATAGAAGAGCTGAAGGATTGTTAAGACTCGTCAGACAACATTCTTCTTCCTATGGAGATGGAACAGAGAGGTTAGCTCATTACTTCGCCAACAGTCTTGAATCACGTTTAGCCGGGACAGGCACGCAGGTCTACACATCCTTGTCTGCCAAGAAAACATCCGCTGCCGACATGTTGAGAGCATACCAGTCATATGTATCCGTCTGCCCTTTCAAGAAGATCGGTATCGTCTTCGCTAACCACAGCATCCAGCAGCTGGCTAATAAGATGATGCCTGACACCATCCACATCATAGACTTCGGGATATCTTACGGTTTCCAGTGGCATTCTCTGGTTCACCGCCTTCACTGGAGACGTGGCTCGTCTTGTAAGCTTAGGATAACGGGTATAGACTTGCCTCAACGTGGGTTTAGACCGGCTAATGGTGTTATCGAGACGGGACACCGCTTGGCTAAGTACTGTAAGAAGCTGAACGTTCCGTTTGAGTACAACGCTATTGCGCAGAAATGGGAGACGATAAAGCTTGAGGACTTGAAGCTGAAGGAAGGAGAGTTCGTGGCGGTGAACTCTCTCTTTAGGTTTAGGAACCTTCTAGATGATACGGTGGCCGTGGACAGCCCTAGAGATGTGGTTTTGAGACTCATACAGAAGATAAGACCGAACATCTTCATCCCTTCGATCTTGAGCGGTTCTTACAACGCTCCCTTCTTTGTGACGAGGTTTAGAGAGGTTCTGTATCATTTCTCTTCTCTGTTTGACATGTGTGACACGACGTTGACGAGGGAGGATCCGATGAGGGTAGTGTTTGAGAAGGAGTTCTACGGGAGGGAGATCATGAACGTGGTGGCGTGCGAGGGGACGGCGAGGGTGGAGAGGCCTGAGAGTTATAAGCAGTGGCAGTCGAGGATGGTGAGAGCTGGGTTGAGACAGCTTCCGGTTGAGAAGGAGCTGGTTCAGAAACTGAGGTTGATGGTTGATAAGGAGTACAAGAGCAAAGAGTTCGATGTTGATCAGGATGGTAACTGGTTCCTTCAGGGATGGAAAGGCAGACTTGTCTATGCTTCTTCTTTTTGGGTTTCTGTGTAGTGTTGTTGTCTTACATTCCCAAGAAACTGATATTATCAATAAGGTTTTGTTGTCTCTTTGTTCACACAATGACATTCAGATTTTTATATTTTGTACAGTTTTTTTTTAATATTTCTGTAACATTATGAGGTTAGGATGATTAAGAGAGTGTGCTCTGGTTATCATCTGCAAAGTACAAACTTATTTTACTTGTAAACTTTGTAATGTTTAATCGGAAAATAAAGTATTTGTACATGATAATGTCATTAAATGTTTCTTTAGACAATGTGAAACACATAACATGTCTATATAACACAAGACTATTTCAAGAAATAAAAATAGGCAAAAGAGAGAAAAGAACATAGACCCAAAACTTAACTAATAATCTAACAAAGGCCCAAAACTCTCAGTTTAGCATAGCTTTAAAAGAATAGTCCAAAATTAATTTGTGGTGTAAATAAGGATTAAAATTTTCAAAAATATCTGGAGCAAATATACGATTTTGACGTAAAGGACCCAAACTTTTTTGCACCAGAGCTCTCAATATTGCTGGGTCGTATACGCAGTGGCAGGTAAAGATGGTTAGTCCTGGGGTTAGGAAGAAGGCAGAAAATCGGTTAAGGTTAAGCTGGTTGAGTTGCTTAAGGAAAATCTGAAGAGATGGTGTGTTAACATAAAAATTGTAAATATGATTAGTGAAGTTTTGTGATTTTGATTTTGGTTATCACAAAAAAAAAATTGGTTTAAATGCAATTGTACATTTAAGTTATAAAAATTGATATAATATTTGGATTATTGGTAAATTTCGATTTTGATTGGTTTTGATAAATTACTATTTTAATATTTAAAGCCCAATGGGCAAACATAAACGATCCAAGGAGGCTTTCTTATTTTAGGTAAAATAACCTGAGGTCGAAAACTAGCCAATTAATGTACGCCACGTATAACCAATTGCTCCTTGTACGATACTACTTGTGCTAAAAACCTATAAAAGAATCAAAACAAACATCCCAAAATCTCAGCTCGGATCTGTTGCCCTGCCTTTGACTCCTCCTTGAGAAGAAGAAGAAGAATCCAAAGCTTCTCCAATCTTCTTCAAACTCCAAAAAAAGTTCCCTAAAATCAGATCGTTTGCTTTTATATTTGGTACGGTTTTGTTCAAGTAAACTTTTACCTGATCTGTTTTGCTTAAACGTTAAAGACTGTCCCGATCAGCTATTGAGTTCATGTTAAGCTCAAGTTTTACATAGATTCATCGAATAAGGTTTAGACTAGTTGGATCGAGCTTGTTTTAAGGTTTAGAATTAGATGATCGCCTTTGATCTTTATCTTTTTGATTTTAAATTGGAAACTAAAATTTTCGTAAGTCGAATTTTATTTAATCAAAAACAAAAAAAAAAATCTTTTGATTTGCCCAAAAGGTGTTCGATGATTTGCTTCAATGGGATGCACTGTTAAAAGTTTTTTTCTTATTGACTTTTTTGTAGATTTGTGGGTGGCAATGGAGTTTCATGGAGATGATGAGTCTAGCTTCGAGCAGTGTTACCGTTGTTACCCTGTCACATTCATTGAAAAGGTTCTGTTTCTTTTTTGAAATATCATGTTTTTAACAATGAATGGCAAAAAAAAACATTCTAATTTCAGACAATTTAAATGCAGGCACATCTGGACAAGGGTGACAAAAGTAAGTGTTGTTACTCTCTGTTCTGTTCACTTAGATAGTTTCTTTACAATGTTTCTTCTCTGACATTACTTCTGTGATATTTTGTAGTTATAATGCCTCCTTCCGCTCTCAATCGTCTTGGTAAGCCAGCGTTCTCATATTAGTTTCAATCTTTTTTAACTTTGGTTAATAATCTCTGAGTTCATCTTTTTTTTTTCTTCTTCTTCTCAGCTTCTTTGCATATCGAGTACCCAATGCTGTTTCAACTGAGTAACGAATCTGTTGGCAAGATCACACATTGTGGTGTACTTGAATTCACTGCAGACGAAGGCCTTGTCTACTTTCCTTATTGGGTATATATATATACCTTCCATCATTCTTTTGCCTTTGTTTTCTCTTTCACCAATATTAAACAATCACTGATCTGTGCATTTACTTGTAGATGATGCAAAACATGTCTCTTCAAGAAGGAGACATTGTGAGAATCAAGAACATGAGCTTGGTGAAAGGGACTTACATCAAGCTTCAGCCCCACACTCAAGATTTCTTGGACATTACCAACCCAAAAGCCATGTTTGTACCTTTTGAAAAACTATAATCTTGTTTTTTTTACCAATCTTCTCTTTCTTACATTCCTTTTTTTTTTTAAATGCAGCTTGGAGACTACGCTTAGGAGTTACTCTTGCTTGACCACTGGCGATACAATCATGGTTCCTTACAACAACAAGCAGTATTTTATCAATGTGGTTGAAGCGAAGCCTTCTTCAGCTGTGAGTATCATAGAAACGGACTGTGAGGTTGATTTCGCTCCTCCTC
>OVBX01007885.1:0-10428 GCA_900406325.1 Erucastrum elatum
TTTTATTTGTTGTCGTCTCTGTACATATTTGTTACATCGACAACGAGATCGAAACCCTGAGATAAAGATTAGGAAAGTGAGATTGTTTCTTTATTAAGTTTCTTAATCTAACCAGCCTTGTCCAACAAAAAATCAGACCAACCAAATCAAATCGATTCTATTGCTCCAACTCATTGCTAGTTTCACCTCTATAATAGCATTTAGAGATAAAATTGCTCCAACCCATCTCTATTTATTCATCTATAATAGAAATCTTTATTTTTACGTCTATTTATAGAGAAAGAAATAACATTCTTCTATATTTTGTTCTATATTTTGGAAATTTTTATTTTAAAGAAACACATTGGAGCAAAACACATCTCTGTTATAGAGTTTCTCTAAAATAGAAGTAAAAATAGATAAATACATTGGAGATGGTCTTAACCATATTCAATACTTCTTTTTACCGCTAAACACAATCTACTCTAAACCAAACCGGACTTCAATTGAAGAGAGTATCAACCAAACTAAACCAAAATGACTTTGATTAGAATGATTTCATGGTTACAAATATATAAAGTTAACTAAGTGTTTTCCTGCGCCATGCGGAGAAATAATAATTTAAAATATATTATTTTTATTTTAAAATAAAATTATGATTTATCTTTCAATAGTATTATTTTTATATTTTAATTTCAATATTTTTTTTTCAAAAAAACCATAAACATATTTTTGTAATCTTATTTCTTTTGATTTAATATAACATTTTTAATAAATACAAATGCTAATAAATTAGATATTTTGTTTGTTTTAGTTAAAATATGTCAAACTGGAAAATCATTTGGTTAATTAATTTGATGAATGAACAAATAAATTGAAATAAATTTTAAACATTTAACTATTAATATTTTTTTGGATTAGAATTACTTTAGTTTTGTATTATTTAATTTGATGCACATTTACAATTATATTTATACAAAACTGATATATAAATTGACGTAAAATTTTAAATTTGTAATCGTATTTAGTTTATTTTTATTAATGCGAGATATATATATATATAATTTAATTAGTGATATATGAGTTATTAATACATTATAATAGTTTACCAAAAATAAATATTTATATGTATGATGATATATGAGTTATTATTAGTCATTACCATAACCAAAATTTTTCTGCAGAAAAATATATAAGTTTCTATAAGAAAATTTTACATATCACAATTTATATGATGTCATGCCACTATTTTTTAAAGACATGTCATCATTTTAACGAAAATTTTTTTTTAGTGTCATGTCATCATTTTAACGAAAATAATTATAGTAACGATATGTGTACAAATCACTTCGTAAATAATGTATAGGGAATCGAACAAAACACATTTCTTGGTTTTATAAGCGTATTTGTACATAGTACATCGTGAAAACAAAATAATAAAAATCTTGAAAACAAAGAAGGAATCAAATGGCCGACTAATTTGTCGCCACCATTAAATACAATGTTTTGTACTAACGTCTAAGGGCTTCTTCACTAAACGAATTTACATGTTTTTACATATTTTGATCCTTGTACGTGTTAGCTATACATAGGGATGATCATGATCGAATAATATCATCATAAAACATGTAATTATATTATGATATATTTTGCTTCGAAAAATATGAATATCTAGTTTTCCAGATATCTAAATTTTTATAGATATTTGTGAATATTTACAGATATTTATGGATGTCCCATCCAATTTATTCATTACAAGTGAATCTACAAAACCATACAAATTTGTTTTCAAAAAATCTTATTTACATAATATAAAGAAAATTAATAAATATTTATGTATTCTATAATTTGAAAATTTGATTAATTTTTAATAAAACACATAATTTTAGAAAAATATATATTTTTGAGTCGATTGGTATGATGCTTTTCTCTATAGATCATAAGTTTTATAATTATTTTATATTTCTTTCTTAGTTTAGTACCTTTATAAATACTTATATAAATAAAACTATTAAATTATATGTTAAAATAATAATTATATAAATTATTTATTTAAACTCTATATGTAATTTTAGATATACATATATTTGTACAAAAATCAGTGTAGATATCCGTCTCTATTTTTTTAAAATATTTATGATTTGATTTTTTTTTATAAAAAATATCAATTTTTAATATTTATTTTGCTCTGATAACTTAAAATTGAAATGAATACGAATAGAAACAAATTCAATAGATAAAATGACCAGTCCCAACTAAACATGTTTGTACTTTCTGGCGTAGTATTAAAAACCTGTCATTAGTTGGGAACTTAATTTTGTTTTTCTTTCCTAATTTGCTATTAGACGCCGAATGAAAACTTTAGGCGGAAGGAGAAAACATTTTTTTCCTTTTTCTTTTCTGGAGTGGAGTAGAAGAATCATAATACGGCAGAACGCTAGGTTCCAAAAAATAAATACTTTTATTAAATTGATGTAGATAGGAGAAAACAAACATCTCTGAAGAAAACGAGAAAAGGAGCGAGGAAACACACTGAGTGGGCTAAAAAAATTCAAATTACGATGTATATAACTTTGGTAGTTTCAATATAGAAACTTTCATCAATGGTTCATCTCTGATGCTCGTTCCTAATTAGGCATCATATTGGCCCAATTAGATGACAGATAAACATGCATTGGCCGCTTAGCGTGACTCTGCATCTCGAGGAAGGAAGTGTAGAATATACTATACTATAAAGTAGGGAGTCTTTATACTATTATTAACACAAACAAATCTCGAAGTCTCCTGAGAAACAGCAGAGAAGTCAGGAACAATGGACACGGCGGAGCAGGCTTTACTCGCCGGAGGAGAAGAAGAAGAAGAAGTCAACACGAGAGATGGTATTTTTCAGGAGATGAAGAAGCTCAGTTACATAGCAGGTCCTATGATTGCAGTTACCTCCTCTATGTACTTTCTTCAAGTCATATTGATCATGATGGCTGGTCGTCTCGGTGAGCTTTACGGCTCAAGCACCGCCATCGCCGTTTCTTTCTACAGCGTCACCGCTTTAGCCTCTTCGTATGATCTCTTTCTATATCCTCTCTTTACTTGAAAAACTATGCCATTAATCAGGACAACCCTAAGATTTTGGAGCTATAGATAATTTACTAAAAAAAAATAATTAAAAAATTTAAAGATATATATTTATGTAAATAATTTCTTTTTTTAAAAAAAAATTTGTTTACAGTTTGGATTTGTTAGTGCCTTGGAGACTTTATGTGGTCAAGCTAATGGAGCTAAGCAGTTCGAGAAGCTTGGAGAACATACTTACACAGGGATCTTCTCTCTGTTCATTGTCGCTATCCCTTTGTCCGTTCTCTGGAGTTACATGGGTGAGATACTCTCTTTCATCGGACAAGATCCTTAGGTTTCTCAAGAAGCAGGGAAGTTCGCGACATGGCTCATACCAGCACTCTTTGGTTACGCGACATGTTGTTCTCTGCTGGAGCTTGGTTTTCAAGTTTGGGCTTGGAAACTTAGGTGCAACTATTGCGATCAGTGTTTCTTACTGGCTTAACGTGTCTGTTCTTGGATTGTACTTGACGTTTTCTTCTAGTTGTAGTAAGACCCGTGGGACGATCTCAATGGGTGTGTTTACAGGAATGAGAGAGTTTTTCCTGTTTGGTATCCCATCTGCTTCTATGATTCGGTATGAACAACCCCTCTTTGTTTCTATTATTCTTGGTTTTAGTCACAGTGTAATGATCATATCTTTGTGTGTTATGGTGTTGAATTAGCCTTGAGTGGTGGTCATTCAAGTTTCTTGTGCTCTCTGGGATCCTACCTAATCCAAAGCTAGAAACCTCTATTCTCTCAGTGTGGTATGTTCCTTTTATCTTCTAAATATTTTGTGTTAGTCCTAAGATTTTGGAGGCCTAAAAAATTTAATAAAAAATTTGATAATCTTTAATCAATTTAGGAGCATATGTTTATTTGTTTAGATTACATCTTAGAAATTTAGTGGGGTCCAGGAATAATGTTTCACTTCGTTATGCTCATAACCAGTTCTGCTTGTATTTTTGAATGAAAATATCATCATAAGAACTCATTTGCATGCTTCTTTGTTTAACAGCATATCAACAATCGCCTCCTTGTACCAAATGCCAGAGAGTTTAGGCGCAGCCGCAAGGTTCTTCTTTTCTCTTACCTTACAATTTTACAAGAAAAAAGAGATATTCAAAAACTAATCTCTTTGTTTTTTTGGTTGCTTGCACTACAAGAGTTGCAAACGAATTACGAGCTGGAAACCCGAAAAAGCTCGAATGGCGGTATACACGATGATGGTTATACAAGAGTAGATTCACTAATGGTGAGTGGAATAGTCTTTACTGCAAGAAACATATTTTCAATATACATGAGATTTTGGTCGCCATTACAAGTCACCAATTTCTTAACCAACGAGTTCTGTTTTCTCGTAAGAAAAAAATAATTTTGTGTGTTAAGATTTGGACAAGGTCAACGTCTTTTAGTCTTAGTTTCAGAAATGACCTTTTTTCTATATCTTGTTTCTTAGTTTGTGATGGAAGCTCTCTTCTTGACTCTTGATGCAGACACATTGGTTACACACCATGATAGGCTCACACTAGGATGTGAATGACAGGTATGAAAGCTTGCTTGATCTCTATTTCAGTTCCAAACTTGATTACAAACTTGATCTCTATATCTTGTTTCTTACATAGAACTCGTTCTTTCTATGTTTCTAGTAGAGACATTGTTTGACTTCGGCTCTTCCATTGAAGATAAGGAGAGTGTTTTCAGTGCCGCCTCAGTTATGTGGACGAGCAGTGCGACCGTTCCGGGGTCCATGATAGTAGGGGTCCAATTTTTTTTTGAAAAAAAAAATTAAATATTTCTTAAAAGAAATTGAACTATTTTATAAACATAAATAAATATTCATATATTTTAAATCTTTTTTATTTCAAATCTTTTCTTATTTAAAGTTAATAACATTTTACACACTATATTTTTTTTTTAAATTACACTAAAATAGATATAATTGTTTTTAAATTACACTAAAATAGATATTTTAATAATTAAAGGGCCTAAAAAAATATTTTTTGCCCAAGGGCCCCTATAAACCTTGAGCCTGGCCCTGAGTGTTTTACATGTCAAGCTGGCGTAGGTACCTACAGATGAGCTTGGTGCAGTATTACAAGTCACTGGCCATCTTAAAACACGGTACATCTCTTACATATGGTTGCTTGCTCTTGATCGTTTTTTTTTTCTGGTAGGACTTGAGTATGAGACTTGATCTTTTAGTCTGATAGTCTAATTAATGATTTGTTTTTTTTTCTGTTCACTGCAGCACCAAGACCTGTTGGTTGTTCATCATGCAATTCAGAGGGTCATGTTGAATGCAAATGGTGTGCGGGTACAAGCTTTGTGTAGGATCCTCAAAATTAACATGGTATCTGCTTAATATCATAATAAGAGATAATTAAACAAAAAATCATATCTTTGGACATATAAGAAAATATGTGTAGTAGAAAAAATCAAAATTTTACGAAAAGATTCACTCAACATCCATCGGGTTAGGATCTGTTTGAGTTTCATCAGTTAATTCCTTTACGTAACTTTTAGGTAAATTCTCTAATTCAAAATGATTTCTTCTTAAATCATAAGAAGATGTAACAAAAAAAATCATATCCTTAGACATTGAAAGAAATGTGGGTAGTAGAGAAAATCAAAAACCTACGAAAGACTCACTTAGCATTCATCGGGCTAGGTTTTGTTTGAGCCTCATTGGTTTTGACCAGTGATGTCTCTTCATTATGAACGCCCATGTCTCTTGCAACAAATCCAGAACGAACATTACAAAATCGTCATACTTTCTGAATAATAAAAACAAAAATCTTAAATGCAATAATAATTATCTGATATGATTCTAAACCCGAATCAATTTGATTTCCATCCAACCGATTTGAGAAATGAGATCGGTATCCCGGTTCAAAAAGTCAATTTTTTAAAAAAATATGAGACTATATCAATAACCCACTTCTCTAAATCTTATTTAAAGAAAAACTTATAATATAAATTAAAAAAGATAAAGTCATCTGTTGCAATTCAGCTGAAGGAACCATACTGGTGGTATTAACTTGAGCATCAAATCTGTATCTTTTTTTTATCAACTTCAATGTCATATCTTGTTCTGCTTTTACTCCATTTGCTTTACAGAATTCTTTCCATATAAGACGACTTTCAGTGCGCTGATACACATAGAAATCATTTTTTTTTAAAATGATTACTTTCCAATTTTTTCTTCTTTTTTTTGCCTCTTCATTTTTTACCTCTCCTTTTTGTCATTTCAATATTTTTTAGCTTTTCATTTATTTTTTTTCTTTCCATTCTTATCCACCAAAGTTACCTGCATCTTACCGGCGTAGTTATTCATTTCTATGAAATCTTTTGGTATATGCTGAACAAAAAATTTATAGTTAGAAACGCGAATGCTTTCATAAAAAACAGAGATAGAAGAGTCAAAATGTTACCTGTTTACCATCTTTCAAGCTTGCCTTTGTAACAGAAAAGGTCACAAGATGGTTTTGTTTTACCTGCTCTTCTTTTTTATAGCTATTGAGTAGTTGGAACGTAGTCAAGTCTGTAGTTGAAGTAACCTTAAATAGACACATTAATCCAATTTTAATCTCATTTTTGAGCAAAATATTTTCCAACCACCATGTATGACACTTTCACGTGATTCACGTAGGAGTTGGATTCACGTGGGAGTGCCATACATGGTGGTTGGAAAATATTTTGCTCAGAAAATAGGCTTAAAGTTGGATTCATGTGTCTGTTTAAGGTTACTTCAGCCTCAGACTTGATTACGTTTCAACTACAAAATAGCTATAGAAAAGAAGAGCAGGTAAAACAAAACCATCTTGTGACCTTTTCTGTTACAAAGGCAAGCTTGAGAGATGGTAAACAGATGACATTTCGATATTTCTATCTCTGTTTTTATGAAAACATTAACGTTTCTGAACTATAAATCTTTTGTTCAGCATATACCAAAAGATTTCATAGAAATGAATAACTTCGCTGGTAAGATGCCAGTAACTTTGGTGGATAAGAATGAAAAGAAAAAAATAAATGGAAAGCTAAAGAAGATTGAAATGACAAAAAAAAATGGAGAGGTAAAAAAAATAAATTGGAAAATAATTATTTCTAAAAAAATGTGATTTCTATGTGTATCAGCGCACTGAAAGTCGTCTTATATGGAAAGAATTCTGTAAAGCAAATGGAGTAAAAGCAAGACAAGATATGACACTGAAGTTGATAAAAAAAAAGATACAGATTTGATGTTCAAGTTAATACCACCAGTATGGTTCCTCCAGCTGAATTACAACAGATGACTTTATCTTTTTAATTTATATTATAAGTTTTTCTTTATATAAGATTTAGAGAAGTGGATTATTGATATAGTTTCATATTTTTTTTTAAAAATTGACTTTTTGGACCGTGATATCGAGTTGACTCTCATTTCTCAACTCGGTTGGATGGAAATCAAATTGATTCAAGTTTAGAATCAGATCAGGTAATTATTATAGCATTTAAGACTTTTGTTTTTATTATTCAGAAAGTATGACGATTTTGTAATGTTCGTTCTGGATTTGTTGCAAGAAAAATGAGCGTTCATAATGAAGAGACATCACTGGTTGAAACCAATGAGGCTCAAACAAAACCTAGCCCGATGAATGCTAAGTGAGTTTCTTCGTAGGTTTTTGATTTTCTCTACTACCCACATTTCTTTCAATGTCTAAGGATATGATTTTTTTGTTACTTCTTCTTATGATTTAAGAAGAAATCATTTTGAATTCGAGAATTTACCATAAAGTTACGTAAGGGAATTAATTGATGAAACTCAAACAGATCCTAACCCGATGAATGTTGAGTGAATCTTTTCGTAGAATTTTGATTTCCTCTAATACACATATTTTCTTTTATGTCCAAAAATATGATTTTTTGTTTTGTTACCTCTCCATATGATTTAAGTAGAGACCATGTTAATTTCGAAGTCCTACATAGTATAGCTTTGGTTTGGAATTGAAAGCTTAGGTGCAACTATTGCGATCAGTGTTTCTTACTGGCTTAATGTGACTGTGCTTGGATCGTAAAGGAATCAGAGAGTTTTTCCGGTTTGGTATCCCATCTGCATCTATGATTGGTTATGGTGTTGAATTAGCCTTTAGTGGTGGTCATTTGAGTTTCTTTGTCATGCTCTCTGGAATATTACCAAATCCAAAGCTGGAAACCTCTGTTCTTTCAATGGGTATGTTCCTCATTTTCTAAGAACTTGTCCGGGTACTAAAATTTTGGGACAAAAAATTAGTAAGAAGTTTGATAAATTAATTTTTAGCAATTTGGGAGCATATGTTTATGAATATTATCTCTTAAAATTTTTGGGGTTTAAAACCATGACGGCCCTGCTTGTATTTTGGAATGAAATATCCTTCATATGAAGTTACGTGCATTCTTCTTGTGTAACAGTTTATCAACAATCTCCTTGTACCAAATACCAGAGAGTCTAGGCGCAGCAGCAAGGTTCTTTTATCCCTCTCGATTTAACAAGAAAATGAGGTATCTAAAAACTTAAGTCTCCTCCGTTTGTGGTTGCTTGCAGTACAAGAGTTGCAAACGAATTAGGAGCTGGAAACCCGAAAAAAGCTCGAATGGCGGTTTACACAGTGATGGTTATAACAGGAGTAGATTCACTTATTGTGATTACAATAGTCTTTGCCGCAAGAAACGTATTTGGTTACCTATTCAACTCTGAAACTGAAGTTGTGGATTATGTAAGAACAATGGGTCCTCTGGTCACGCAGTTCTTTCAGGTTAGATTTTGTTAAAGTCATTAATTAAGAGACTAGTTTTAATGAATGTCGAAGGACTGAAACAGGTGTGGCTAGAGGATCAGGGAGGCAAGAGAGTCTACATACTACTTAGCTGCATACTATCTCTTTGGAATACCAACTGCTGTTGTATTAGGTTTTAAGTTTAAAATGAGAGGAAGAGGAGTCTGGATTGGTATTAAAGTTGGGTCTTGCGTACAAGCTGTTTTGCTTGGTCTTATCGTCAGCCTCACCAACTGGAAACAACAGGTTAGTAGTAAATTACTGAAAGTGATGCACTTTGATATGTTGGTTTCATAAATGTAATGATTGTGAGAATACAACCATGTGGGCATTGTAGGCGAGGAAGGCAAGAGAAAGAGTGATCGGTGAGGAGTTTGAAGACAACGAACACGTCGAAATTATTAGTTAAAATCAAGACTCGTTTGTCATATTTAACATTGTACTATGGGATGAGGCAGAGGCCGTGGTGGAAATGGGCGGCTGAGATCAGATGCGGACGAGCTTTAAAGGGACGGCGTGATGTCTCTGGCTTGGTACTTTTGATACTCCGGAGGAAGCTGCTCTTGCTTATGATAACGCCGCGGTTCAGATGATTAGACCTCACGCGCCGACCAATTTCAGTTTCCCGGCGGAGAAGCAAGATGTTAAGATTGTGGCCGGAGGATCAGCAGTCGCTCGAGGCCCGTGAGGTTGGGGTTGAATCTAGTTACTGTTGTAATGGCTATGACTGTTTAGTTTAGTTACTTTTGTAAATCAATCTGTCTTTTGTTGAATCTCCTCAATGTTTCGTCTGGTCTCTCATGTTTACTTAGTTGGTTGTCGTGTCTGTGTATATATTTGTTACATCGACGACGAGATTGAATCTCTGAAATAAAGATTAGGGAAGCGAGATTGTTGTTATTGGGGTTTTAGACTTCTTAATCAAGCCAAGTATAATCAACCGTAGACTTCTTAACCAATTGATTTTTTGGTTAACCATATTCTTACTTTTTTTTGCCGTTAAATACAACTCTAAACCAAACCGAACTTCAATTGAAGCTATCAACCAAACTTCGATTTGAGTTCAGTTCGAAAATGATTTCATGGTTACAATTGTTTACAAATATATAAAGCTAAGCGAACACTACCCATTTCTTGTTTTTATAAAAGTATTTTGTGGGCATTTAATTGGTTATGTCTTTTTTTTGTCAAGGAATTGGTTATGTCTATATAGCTAAAAAAAAATGTCTATATAGCTTTTTTTAGAGCTTAAGTCATTGTAGTATTTTTGAAAATTTTGGAGCTATGGCCCACGATCGCAAGGAATCAAATCGCCGAGTAGTTTGTAGCCACCATTAAATACAAACATTGTACTAATGGCTTATCTAAACTAATTTATATATGTTGCATCTTTTGATCCTTGTACAGTATGTGTTAGCTCCACATGTTTATACTTTCGGGATTAAATACAAAATACAATAAAAAAAAAGCTGCATTAGTTGGGAATTTCATTTTGTTTTGTTTTTTTTTTTGAACACATGGGAATTTCATTTTGTTTTCTTTCCTAATTTGCTATTAGAAT
>OVBX01007886.1:0-10428 GCA_900406325.1 Erucastrum elatum
GTTTTATACTATAGGGACAACCATGATGAATTTTTGTTCCGTTTTGGCAATTTTCCCTAATAATTTTTATTATGTTTTTAAAAAAAATTAAAAAAAATAGTAGTTGTGCCAAAACAAATTATACATTATTAACACTGTCACCAAAAACTAAAAACTAAATTATATTTATCTTTCTGTCTCATTCATTTAAATTCTCTCTCTGCCGATCTCTCTCTTAGTCAACCCTAATATGATTTATATATTACATGTATAGCTATTACTATAAGTGCATAAGTGGATCGTAGCCAGAGTCGGCCCTGGACAATGCCTTATGAAACATTTGCAACAGGTCTCTGAAATTTTTGAAAAAAAACTACATAGATATAAGTCCTCAAAATATATTTTAGGCCCCCGAACCGGTAAAAATTTTGTTTTACATAAAATATTACCATAGGCCCCCAAAATCTCAGGACCGGCTCTGATCGTAGCCATCTTTCTCTTGCTTAAAGAAACAAAATAATAAGAATTTTCATTATGTATTTGAAACAAATAAAAATAGTAGTTGTGCCAAAAAAAATTATTAACACCTTCACCAAAACACTAAAACATAAATCTTAAACCATTGGATAAATCTTGAACCCTTGTGTAGACGCTAAACCCTTGAGTATATCCTAAACACTAAACCCTAAACCCTTAGATAAATCATGAACACTTGGGTAAATCATGAACCCTTGGTAATATCTAATCAAATTATTATGTGCGTAAAGATTTGTGTAATCATACTTGTTATATATGTCTTTCTTTGCATGTCAGTCTCGAACTCATTTTGTCTCTCATTCTATGTTATTCCATGCCTATCTTTTTTAAATATATGATTCATATATTTTCCATGTAGGTATCATTATAAATGTATAAGTAGATTGTATTCTTTCTCAATTTATATGTATCTTTTTGTCTCATTCATTGAAGTTCTCTCTATCCTGATCTCTCTCTCAGTCAACCCTAATAATCATCTATATATTGTATGTATAGCTATTACTATAAGTGCATAAGTGGATCATAGCAATCTTTCTCTTGCTTAATGAAACATAATAATAAGAATTTTTATTATTTTTTGAAACAAATAAAAAATAGTAGTTGTGCCAAAACAAATTATACATTATTAACGCCGTTACCAAAACACTAAAACCTAAATTATATGTATCTTTCTGTCTCATTCATTTAATTTCTCTCTCTCTTAGCCAACCCTAATATGATTTCAATATTGCATGTATAGCTATTACTGTAAGTGCATAAGTGGATCGTAGACATTTTTCTCTTGCTTAATGAAACAAAATAATAAGAACTTTTATTATGTTTTTGAAACAAATAAAAAATAGTAGTTGTGCCAAAAAAATTATACATTATTAACGTCGTCACCAAAACACAAAAAACTAAATCTTAAACCCTTGGGTAAATCTTGAACCCTTGGGTAGACGCTAAAACTTTGAGTATATCCTAAACACTAAATCTTAAACCTTTTGATAAATTCTGAACACTTGGATAATTCCTGAACCCTTGTTAATATCTAATCAAATTATTATGTACGTAAAGATTTGTGTAATCACATTCTATCTGTCTTTCTTTGCATGTCAGTCTCAAACTCAATTTGTCTCCCATTACATGTTATTCCATGCCTCTCTCTTTTGACCGTATATCGTATATTTTCCATGTAGCTATAATTATAAATGTATATCGTATTGCTTCTCAATTTATATGTATCTTTCTGTCTCATTCATTTAAGTTCTCTCTCTTCTGATCTCTCTCTTAGTCAACCCTAATAATCTTCTATATATTGCATGTATAGCTATATTACTATAAGTGCATAAGTGGATCGTAGCCATCTTCCTCTTGCTTAATGAAACAAAATAATAAGAATTTTTATTATGTTTTTGAAACAAATAAAAATAGTAGTTGTGCCAAAAAAAATAATTAAACATTATTAACGCCGTCACCAAAACACTAAAAACTAAATATTAAACACTTGAGTAAATCTTGAACCCTTGGATAGACACTAAACCTTGAGTATATCCTAAAAACTAATCCCTAAACTTTTGGAGAAATCCTGAACCCTTGGGTAAAACATAAACCCTTGTTAATTTCTAATCAAATTATTATGTTTGTAAAAGTTTGTGTAATCACACTTCTTCTATCTGTATTTATTGGTATGTCAGTCTTGAACTCATTTTGTCTCCCATTCAATGTTATTACATGCCTCGCTCTTTTAAATATATGAATCATATTAATGCCTGCACACATGCGCGGACATTAATTTGATTCATATATTTTTCATGTAGCTATAATTATAAATTTATAAGTAGTCCGTACTCCTTTTCAATTCATATGTATCTTTCTATCTCATTCATCTAAGTTCTCTCTCTCCCGATCTCTCTCGTAGTCAACTCTAATATGGTTTTTATATTGCATGTATAGCTATTACTATAAGTGCATAAGTGGATCGTAGCCATCTTTCTCTTGCTTAATGAAAACAAAATAATAAGAATTTTTATTATGTTTTTAAAACAAATAAAAAATAGTAGTTGTGCCAGGAAAAAAGAAGAATTTTTTAACATTATTAATACCATCATCAAAACATTAAAAACTAAATCTTAAACCTTGGGTAAATCTTGAACTTTTGGGTAGACGATAAACCCCTGAGTATATCCTAAACTACTTTAAAATGAATTTCAATGTTTTCATGCTTCGGTTCTACCTTTCTCTTTTTTTATGGAATATTTTTCGTTTGTCTTATGATTTTATAAATCCTTGTTCTACTTTATGATCTGGCTAATATATTTAGCAAGTTTAATACGACCAAATGTACACNCAAATGTACACAATAATTGGGAAAATTTTCAAAAAAGAACAAAAAACTAGGTTGTTGTCCCTTTGGTATATAACCAATTTTGTCCATTTTTTTACCCTTTGTATTTCTGAAAACTAATGAAATTAATAATTTTATGAATCAAAAAAAAATTAGTAAAAATATAAAAAATTAATAAAACATCCATATACACGATCTGGTAATTTTCTTTTGTTCAAAAGCTTGGTAAATAAGACTTTTAAAATACGTTCTACTAAAAGTATAATACGTCTTCTACGAAAAATGGTATAGTAGAAAACGATTTCTAAAATAAACACGTTCATCTACTTCTTTTATTACATCTTTTCTACTATTTACTAAATTTCTAAATAAGAGAAATGCAAATTCTACTAATTGTAAAGATATCCACTTTCTTTTTGAGTGCATCTTCTACTTTTATAAAGTATTTTAAATTCTAGGGAATGTGATTTCTACAATATACTCTTACGTCTATTCAAAGTAGAAAGTGTTTTCAGGATTTTATCATTTTCTAAACTTTTAAAAGACGCCTTGTACGAATAAAACTACATGATTTTTTGCGAAAATTAAAGAAATTTCAGTTATGAAATTATTCTAAAAAACTCCTAAAAATATTCCAACTTCCTAAAATGTGTTATTGTCGATTTTACTTGTGGAAAAATTAAAAAAAATCTGATTCTCTCTTGTCTTCTTCATCAATATATGGTTTTTTCATAGTTTTTCTTTTGATTCTTTTCACAAACTCTTGTTTTTTATGATGCATATATATACCCTTTTTGTTTTATGTTTTCGATTGCCTTTCAATTTTGTTTTCTTTTTTTCAATTAATTTTTTTAAAAAAATTAAAATTAAATTTTACATTTTGCTTAATTAGATTGATTAGTTTTGAGATTATGAGAAAAATTATACTCTTGGGACAACTTCATATTGGTTTTATACCAAGGGGACAACAACCTTGTTTTTTTGTTCTCTTTTGGCAATTATTCCATTGTTTAATTTTGTTATTAAGCAATCATAGAGTATCATTTTTGAAGTGTTGTTGAAACTCAACAACACAATATCAAATCTATATTAAATCAAATCTCTTAGGCTTTTTGTCCCTTCTTTTCCAACTATTCAAGATTGAAAACATAATTTAGTTAATTCATTTATTTTGTAAAAAAAAATGTTGTTTTAGTGTTATGTTATTGTTTCATAAAATTCTTTGATTTGCAAATTTCAATTCAAGTAAATATTTAAGAATAACTAAAGAGTTAAATATTACTACGTTAAACATTTCAAATGTGATATAATATATTGATCCTCCTATTAACCAACTAAACTCAGTAAACATTATTTCATTTCTGAAAAGGTCCTTAAAAGTCTTAGAGAGCAAAAAATATTAATATGAAGTCTTATACATCAACCCAAAATCTATAACTTTTAATTTCATTATGTTAAAAAGGATACATAAAACTAACCAAAAATCTTAATTATTCAGACTTCATAAAATCATAAAATCCTATTGAACTCCTTGAACATTGTGGTAGTGAATGCCATAGGGAGCCCAAAATTCATACTTTTTGGACACCAGAACTTCATATTTTCCCATGCATTAATTATAGTATCCTTTTACCAAGTCCAGCTGCTAAATTAATCTTATTAGCCAAGTTAGTAGGTTTAAACATGTAAAAAAATTTCTACTATTCATACATCAAATCTTTAAAAGGTTGTGTCATTTCTGATAGAGAAATTATACTTTTACTCAATGATGATAGTAGTTTCAAATTATATGATATTTCTTCTGTTTTAAGTAAGGCTAAGTACGTATAAAACATATTAAATAAATAATTTTGAATAATCAAAATGATTATATAAAAAATGCTAGAAATATATCATTTTTAATTTATAATACATTAATAAAAATAATAAAACCAACTTATGAGTATATTATATTCATAGTAGACAATAGGTGGAAAAGTATACTGAAATTTATAAAAAAATAATGATTAAATGAATTAACATAAAACTATATAGCTCATATATATTTGAACAAAACATAAACTTTTTTGTTTAAGACCTGGAAAATATAAGCAATTATTTCGAAAGACTTCTCCTCTTTAGTATTTTTTGGTAGTATTCCATCAGTTCAAATTCTAAGTAGAGTTTAAACCTTTCACAAACACACATAATAACTATCAGCTCATTTATCGAAGAACAAACAATTACGATGCAAACTAACAAAATTAAATATATAAGTGGCGGAAAAGAAAGCCTACGGTTGGTTTTGTGAAAGAATGTTTTTCTTCCTTGTTTCTAACTTGTCCTTTGTGTCACCGAGACTCTCAAATTCTGAAACCGATATCCCAAGAAAACAGATTCATCCAACTTCCTCTTTGCAATTCTACCAAACATCAGAAAACAAAACCATGCAACCATCCAGACACATCAATGAAGAATTTATTGATGAGTTTACCATTCAAAACGTGATTGATTCAAAACAATATATGGCTATTAAATAAAGAGCACAAACATTTTAAAACATAAAAAAAATCAATGGTTTTTTTTTCTGTTTAGAGTATCTTATTTATATAGTAAATTGGTAAACGTTTCCAAATGATCTAGCTTTCATGGGAGCTATGAAATATTACATTTTCAAATAAATATTACATTTATAAGGTAAGATTATTTTTGGAATATCTTGTTAGTGAATGTGAATTTGAATAACTTGCACCAAAATTTTAATTGTTGTATCTTACTATATATATTTAACAATTAAATGAATGATATTAGGAAAGAATATATCTCGTCAATTGATTACAACTGATTTCGATAAGACAAATTTCACTATAAAGATTTAAATATTAAGTAACAGATTATAATGAACTTTTGATAAGACAAATTTCACTATAAAGATTTAAATATTAAGTAACCGATAATAAGTAAAGAATAAATATAAAAAGTAGTTGCAACAACTTTTTGATTAAGAAATATCACTATGAATATTTAATTTTAATTTAAAAGATCATATAAATATGTAACCAATATGATTTTTTAATTTTATAATAAATACTTACACATATCATATCATAAGAAAATGTTACAGATATCATATTCTAACTTTGAATTATATACATAATTTATTATGTGAGAAGTTGTAGAAAGTTATATTATAGTTGACATAGAATTATATAGTTTATATGTCTGAATTTATAAAATATACATTTTATAATATGATAAATTGTATAAAATCATATTTCAGTACAAAGTTGATAGTATATATAAAAAGAAATACTAAATTTTATAACAAAATATTGACTAGAGAATTTTTTTCTTTAGTGTATAAGTCAATAATTATTTCAAAAACATAAAGAAAGTAAGAAAGCATGAAACTTACATTGTAATGTTCATGTCTCTGAATAACATGAATGTGGAGAGAGATTTAAGTACGTATGGATCTACAGGAGGAAACGTCATAATCGTTGTCTGCGCATATAAACTAAAATTGTAAATATAAAAAACAATAGAAAAAGTACATATGAAAGCATTCTTCTCATTCCAAGCTCTAACAAACAATCATTAAATAGAAAAAAAAATAACTATGAACATATTAAAAAATATAAGAATTAGAATTCAAATAGATTTACGATTAATCAAATCATATAGAAAGATTAAAACAAGTTTACCTGCATCGTGGTGAAATTTTTATAATAAGGCATCTGCATATAAATCAAAAGAAAAGTCAACTCTGATGAAATATGTATATATATTTTTTGATCGAAAAATATGTATATATAAAAGCTATATGATCTTAAATAACAAAAATAATATCAACATAAAAAGTTCATTGGCTTCGTTTCTTCTATTGTGAATGTCTTATATATAGTAAATTGGTGGACGTTTCTCAATGATTTAGCTTCATGATAAGCTAAGAAATAGAATATTCTTTAATAATTCTTAAAATCTTATGCTTATAAGATAATATTATTTTTGGAATATTAAATAGATTGCACAAGAATTTTGGTTGGAAAGTTTCACTATAAGTATTTAAATTTTAAATGTATGATTTTAGGAAAGAAGATATCTCATATGTTGATTGCAACTGATTTTTGATAAGACAAATCTCATTATAGAGATTTAAATATTAAAATATTGATAATAAGGAAAAAATAAATATAAAGATTAAATTGCAAAAAAAAAAATTGATTGACAGATCCCATTATAGATATTTAAATATTAAATACATGTATTTGAATTAACAAAATAATCATATAAAGTTTTTACAAATATTATAGTTTAAATTTATAACACATTAACTAAAATTTCTGAAACTTTAACCTATGTATCTAATATATGCATAAATATTGTATATACAATTTCTAATATGATTAATCATATGCTAATTATTGATAAATTTGTAATACTAAACTTTACAATATAAAGTTATTTATTACATAATTTCACATAAAATTATATAGTTTATATAAATTTGATATATTTCTCACATTTATACGCTTATAGTATGATAAAAACATCATAAAACATTTTATAATATGATAAAATTGTATGAAATCATATTTTAGTACAAAATTGTTAATTAATAATTTTATAAGAGTATTGATAAGACTGTATATAATAATGATCTAGTGATTTGTCTACTTCGTAATATTTGACTAATATATTGGATTGCTACAAAAATGGGTTAGTGGACTTGTATTTAATTGTTTTTAAATCAAAACATTTTATCTAATCACTTGTCAAATCGGCCAATGAGATAAATGCATGATTTAATTAAATGTTTAATCAGTAATTAAGGCCTAACTGCAAATAAAAAAAATTCTCAGCATTTTTAGCTTACTCTCACGTTATGAAATAGTGAACCAATCAGCTTATAACGTTTTCACTTAAGCATATTCGCAAATAATAGTATGATTTATTACAATTGAGACTTCTTATTTTCTTAGCATTTCTTATTTGATCTTTTTGCTTTATTTTAACAGTAACTAAATTGAATTAAAAATTATAAATTGATGGATAACAACTAGTAGAAATTTTTTACAACTTTTTTATATTTAAACAACAGAGTTGTGTTCAATCGAAGAGATATTAATTTGATGAACACTAAATATGGAAAAATAGAAAAAAATTTCTTTCATGCTTCTGTTTTGTTTTTTATTTTTATATTTTAAATTTATAGCTTTGATATTAATTCTAGATTTGATTGTTTATTAGATGATAGAAGCATTTTTTATTCTTTTATTTAAATATATAATATTTTTAATAAATGACTTTTTAACAATATGACTTCAAATTCGTATAATATATAATATGATCTCAAACTAAATAATTATGTTTTTTTGTATAAAACCGAATAAAATGAAAACCGACAGTATTTAAACCAAATTGAACCGAAGTAAATATAGATTTAGAATATTAGTTATATTTTACATCATTTTAAAATAATTAAAATTATGTATTAATTTATATTATAATGCCATTTTGTTTAATAATCAAAATTATTTCAGATTATTTAAAAAAAAAAATATTTTCTTTTTTGAACAGGATCGGTGAAAAGTTTGAGACGGCTCTGTTTATAACCGAAGTAGCCTCGGTAGGAACTTAAATCTAATAAAAGTAAAGTAACTGAACCTAACCGAACAAAAGAAAACCAAAATGCCCCTACTCCTATCCTTTTGTAGAGACTAGAGAATATTCGCATGATCACAAGGAAATTAAAGTATATTATTCATGCCTGTGAGAGTACAGAGAAATTTACTGTTCTTATGGCTAAATATTCTTTTATTCGCTTCTCTATCTTAACTATTTAAGTTTTTTTTATTTCGTCTAATTGGAAAGAATAATTAATCTGGAGATGAAATGACAGAGTGGAATAACTTGTGAAATTGAACAAAGTGAAGCAATTGGCTAAAAATCAAGACTTCTACTCAAGCTTTGATGACTTTTAATTGAGTGAGAATCTTCATTATGGTGTCAGTCCTCTGTTGTTCTTTGATGCCTTCTCCTCCCCTTACAGCGCATACACTGCTGAAAGTTGTTTGTGTTTGATAAAAAAAAATTCATGATGGTTGGAAATTTATAAATATATTCAAACGTGTAGTAAAGAAGCGGTGAGTGAGTTTTTCTTAATTAACTTCTTGAGTAGCATGTACGTTCTGATAAGAATATTACTTATTCCCACGATCGACTGGATCCAATATGCATGATCTGGTTTGGTGAAATGTTGTTCATATTCAAGTTATTGAGAATTTTGTCTTCTATGTATATTTTATTAATTGATCCATGCAGAATGCATTAATCCCGAAATTTAATTAACAATTATATTCTGAACAACATTTCTATAAAATTCTTAACGTTTATAATAGGCAACCATAATTGTATTTTGAATTATATCATATAGAATGACCACGTGTTAAGCAAAAACACCTTTTCCTAAATCGACCACTAAGTTTTTTTTTTTGTGTGTGTACAGTCGACCACTATAAACGAATACTACGTTTTCAACTGGTTATTATAATTGATCTTTTGGGTTTGCTTGGAAACTCACTATATTTGTATGATTTCTCGTAGAAAGCGGAATTAAAACGGTTCCCAATACATTTCTCTGATATATCCCAATGCTGGATTTGGTAGGGAACTAAGCATTTCTCGTTTTGTGATTTAAAAAAGCAAATATTATATTTCGAAGCTTTATTTTTCCCTTCCTTCTGTGCACACACTCAAGTGACTCAACATAAAATGTTTTGTGGGTGAACAAACGAAAACTTCAACGCGTAATGTGATTTTGTAAGAATACATTCAGTAGAGAATGCTTACAAGAGTTCTCAAAAGTTATAAACTATAGTTTATTTTAGGTATCTCAATATCTCAACAAAGTTTTGAAATGAGATAATCATGATTTAAAGTACTTCATTGAGATTGCTCCAAAAAGATTCTTTGTTAAAGTGTGTGAAGATTCAATCCAAATGAAAGGTAACTAAGGCTTTGATTGGTAGAAGCAGGGCCGTCTAACAGCACGTGCAAGTAGAACGGTCGAACATGATCCGAATTAAAAAATAAATTTTTTAAAAGAACTTTTGAAAATAGATATATAAATTATGATATAAAATTTTAAAATTTTAGACATACTACTAATTTAGAGTTTATAACTTCAAAAGAGACTTCAAATATATATAAACAAAATTATAAACTCTTAAAACAACTTCATTATATTATGGATTACATATACTATTAATATTCTTTTGAATAAGATCCATAAATAATTTGAGACGGCCCTGTGTAGAGCATTGGCATTAGCATTATGTTCTACATTATCCAATCAACATTTGTTAGATAATCATATTAGAAAAGCATTTATTAAATGATAATACTCTCCAAATGCTCTTATGCAAATATGCTCTCATATAAAGTTTTTGGAAAAGCATTTGCATTTAAAATTTAGAAATTTAAGAAAAATATATAATTAATTCATTTGTTTGATTTAAAATATCATAAAACTATTTTTATATTCATTAAACTAAATTTTGATTCCTAAAATAAATTTATATATATATATATATATATATATATAT